>JAEOAE010002570.1:0-107485 GCA_036365155.1 Meriones psammophilus
AACTGTCTTCTTGATACCACCATCTTTGATTCTCCTTTCTTTTATTAAACATTTTTTCAATTTTTCTTTTCTTTTTTATTTTAATAATTACAGTTTATTCACTCTGTATCCCAGCTGCAGCCACTCCACCATCCCCCTCAATCTCACCTCCCTCCTCTTCTTCTCCTATGTCTCTCCCCCAGTCCAGTGATAGGAGGACTTCCTCCCCTTCCATCTGACTATAGTCAATCAGGTCTCATTAGGACTGGATTCTTTGTCTTTCTCTATGGACTGGAAGGATAGTTCCCCACTCAGGTGGAGCTGATCCAAGAACTAGCCCATGAGTTCATGTCAGAGATGGTCCCTAGTACTATTATTGGGAACCCTCTTGGATACAGAGACGCATTGGACTATTTCTGTGTAGGGGTTTTAATTTATCTCCATGCATGGTCCTTGTTTAGTGTATCAGTCTCAAAAAGACTCCTGTGCCCAGACCTGTTGATTCTGTTGTTCTCCTTGTGGATCTCCTATTCCATCCAGATATTTCTATCTCCCCCTTCTTTCATAACATTCTCTGCACTCTGCAAAATGTTTAGCTCTGAATCTCAGCATGTTTTGATACCCTGCTGGGTAGAGTCTTTCAGAGGACCTTTGATAGGCTCCTGTTATTTTCTCAGACAATTAGGAATAGTGCTACCTCAAGATCCAGCTATACCATGCCTAGGCATATATCCAAAATGCTCAAGTATACAACTAGGATATTTGCTCAACCATATTCATAGGAGCTTTACTTGTAATAGCCAGAAGCCGGAAACAACCCAGATGTCCCTCAGTTGAGGAATGGATACAGAAATTGTGGTACATTTACACAATGGAATACTAGTCAGCAATTAAAATCAAAGAAATCATGAAATTTGGTGGCAAATGGTGGGATCTAGAAATGATCATCTTGAGAAAGGTATCTCAGAAACAGAAAGACACACATGGTACATACTCACATATAAGTGGATATTAGACCTATGAATAGGATGATCATACTAAAATCTGTAGACCTAGGGAAGCTAATCAAGAGGGAAGACTGTGGTAAGATGCTTAATCTTTTCTTTCTTTATATCTTTTTTTTTTTTTTTTTTTTTTTTTTTGAGCAAGGGCAGTTACCCAGACTGAACTCAAATTTTTGCTTTCTGGTTTTGTTTTTCTAATTCTTTTTTCTTTTATTAATTATTTTTAATTTTTTCACAATTTATTCATTATATATCCTGGCTGAAGGCCCCTCCCTCAACTCCTACTGGTCCCATACTTACTCTTCCCTCTATCCTATTCCCCTAGTCCACTCAAAAGGTGAGTTTCCTTCCTCTGCCATCCACCCATGTCTTATCACAATACTACTCAGCTATTAAAACAAGGAAATAATATTTCTGCTCTTATTAATTCTCCATAGGCCACTCTGCTCACATCAGAAGACTCCATACCCTGAAGCTTGCCTGCACCCTTACTGTGAAATTAACACTAAGTATAACTCATTTTACAGAGTCTCACTCACAAGATAATGTTTAATTGACCATCTCAAATCCAGAAACATGTGAAATATGAAATGCTATGAAGTCTGAAAGATTTGATCACAAGCATTTCAAAGAACTTGGTTCTCCTACTGTCTAGAGGAACCACCTCAGGAAATAAGTTCAAATTTAATTCCAGAAAACAGAGGCTTTATACCCCTTGGAAAATGATTGGGATGCTCCATGGAGAGGTGTATATAATCGTTCAAAACTAGGTACATCAAGAATGCTTGACTTGCATTCAATAGCACATTCCTATCGTATGAACAAGAGCACAGATCCTAATCATCCTATATTTATAGGGAGGAGAGAGTTAGCAGGGATCAGTGTCAAAAGCCATCTATCAAATTTGGCTAGTAGCATCTATGTCTAAAGACACTCCCCAGTTGAAGTCAGGCACAGAAAACTCACCCTTGCATGGTTACACAACTAGGCCAGCAGCAGGGTCATACATGGAAGAGAAAGCTTTCTCCTTCAGATCTCAAAATTCAGACTGGGTTGTGATGGTTTTCAATAGAACCCCTGGAACAATATATATGTATACACAAAGAAACTTCTACAGGCTACCACTGTTCTATTACTCTCAGAGAACTTCCTGTATGGTGTTAGTTCACCATTCCCTACATATTCATCCACTGGACTGAACTTTTCTTGTCTAAAGTGAGGCAATTGAAAACAGTAAATGTTGAGAATCAGGTTTATCAATAAGTCTTCCCTAAACACATTTTATAATACTTTTGCATGTAATTGATATTTACCATTCATTGTATTCTTTTAAAAAATAAGTTTATTTACTTTACATTACAATCATAATCCCCCTCCCTTCTCTCCCCCATTACTACCCTCCACTCCTGTTGTCTCTATTCACTTTAACCTTTCCCTTCAGAAAAGGAAGGTCATTTCCATTGAGCTAGATCTTCACTTCTGTTGGATCTCAGTGGACCAAAGAACACAAAGGCCTTTCCATATTGCTTTTAGTCACAGAATTCCTCTCCAGTAAGGATACTTTCATGATGATGATGACTGTAGATTTGTGTAAGGCCTCACCATTTTAACACATTCATAAGTTCTCTCTGGTATGAATCCTTTCAAGATGATGAAGATTATACAAATATGGAATGGTTTCACCATGATAAAAGCACTCACAGGCTTTCTGTCCATTAGGATTTCTTTCATGAGTGTGAAGATGATTCTGAAGTTCAAAAGCTTTTCACATTGGTTACAGTCAGACAGCTTCTTTCCAGTATGTGTTATTTTATGTATTAGGAGATGTTATGTGCAAAGGCTTTGCCACACAGTTAATTCATATGGTTTCCCTCCAGAATGTGTTGTTGTCTTGGGAGATGACTGTTACATGTAAAGGCTTAATCACACTAATTTTCCTCACCAGGCTTGTCTCCACTGTGTGTTTTTTCATGTTTTCAGAGACTACTCTGCTGTGTAAAGGCTTTATCACATTGGGTATATTCATAAGGTTTCTTTCCAGTATGTGTTCTTTTATGTCTTATGAGATGACTGTTTGGTGCAAAGGCTTTACCACACTGTTTACATTCATAAGGTTTCTCTCCAGTGTGTGTTCTTTTATGCCGTATAAGAGTACTGATTTCTGCAAAGGCTTTACCACACTGTTTACATTCATAAGGTTTCTCTCCAGTGTGTGTTCTTCTATGGCTTTTTAGATGACTGTTTTCAGCAAAGGCTTTACCACACTGGTTACATTCATAAGGTTTCTCTCCAGTGTGTGTTCTTTTATGCCGTATGAGAACAGTGGTATATGTGAAGGCTTTACCACATAGAGTGCATTTAAAGGTTTTCTCTCCAGTATGACTACTTTCATGCCTGAAAAGATAATTGGCACATGTGAAAAATTTACCACAGTCATTTCATTACACTAATATATTTATCTAAATGAATTAATTTTAAATTCAGTCTAATGGTAAAGAAGAATCAAATTTTAAAGTTTTATCACTTTGTTTACATTCATGGTATTCCCCTTCATTACGGGTATTTTTGAAGAATCCTGTGATGGTAAGAGAATTTGTTATGTGATTCCATCATTTTTCTATAAGAGATTTTCTCAAATATATGAAGAGTATTGTAAGAATTCAGAGCTTTACCACAGCAATCCCATTCACAAATTTTTGTACTGTATGAATGACACTTCATTTAAGAAATGAGCAGAACAAGCAGAAGAAGTTACAAATTCATAGGTATTTTCAGCAGTATGAGTTTGCTGATAAATTCTCAGTTAAGGTGCAAAACCAATTAACACTAACCATTTATCACATTCAGAAAATCTACTCAAAGTGGAAACTACTACAAAATCAATTGTTCTTGGAGAAAGACAGGTACACTGCTTCTTTCAATATTACTATGCTCATGTGTCTTAGAAACATTGTGATATATGATATACCTATTTAAATTACAAGAATAATAAAAGTTTCCCACATTGAATTAACACTGTTTTTTTGTTGTTGTTGTTGTTCATAATAGACATGTCATATAGGGATTAAGGTTTCTCCACAACAATAATCTTGACTCTCATAAGCTGCTCCTTTCACTAAACTGTATAATGTTACTATATGAATTTGAGCAACACTGGTTGTAATATGACATATTTGCTTATTAGAAGGTTTTGGACACATACTGATCACCTATTCAATGAATATACATCTTACAATATCTGAGTAGATAGAATGAGACTAAACACATTGGCAGTTCAACTCAGTAGCTGTAATGTCCCTATGATTCCATTGGCATTTTCTGTTACAACATTATTTTATTTTCTTCAATCTTAGGGGAGTACCTTGCAAACACAAATCAGATACCTGACATTGAAGTACATGGAATTATGAGATTTTAATGATCATCAGTACACTTAAAGCAGTGCTGTTTTTATGCTGTTGCTTTTCTTTAAAACTTCCAGGACACAGCCATGTGTGCTGGTACATGTCTTTAATCCCAGCACTTGTGGAGGCAGAAGCAGGCAGATTTGTGTGATGTTGAGGTCAGGCTTGTCTAACAAAGTCACAGATACCCAGAAAAAAAATCTATTTCAAAAACAGAAAATAAAAAGCAGCCAATAAACAAACAAACAAACAAACAAAAAACACCAGACTTCCAGGACACATTAAAATTTAAGATTTATATCTGTATCAACATGCACATGAAGTTACCTTTTATTGCTTGTAGAACTTTGAAAATGTTCTTCAATATTATGGTCATCCCAATTGTAGCCTAAATTATAGTACGAGAAAATATATATTATTGGAAATATCATGTTATTATTAAGGCAAAACTTAAATCACTATCTTCTGTGACCCTTAGAACCATGCCTGATTTATTTACCTCATTCCTCCTCATTCTCAATTGGAATTACAGAAGAGAATTAATAACAAAGTAAAAGTTGTCTCTTTATTTTAAAAGTGAAAGAAAAATTGCAGTCTTACCTATAGCAGTGAGGTTTTCACAGGTCTCTAGCATCACATCTTTGTAGAGTTGCTTCTGGGAAGGTTTCAGAAAGGCCCACTCTTCTTAGCTGAATTTCACATGCACATCATTGAAGGTCACCGAATTCTAAAATATGCCATACATTTGTACAACAGAAACAGTGGCAACAATATAATTTATACGTCATTGTCAATATAATCATATAATTCCACTGCTTCTTCAATTTATTTTCTGACACAGAAGTGTGAATGTTTTACAGTTGGGTGCTGTGTGTGATATAAAGTAGGGGAGATGAAAAAGCTTAAAGTCAGATCGAAAAAAAATAAAAACAAAAAAAACAAAAACAAAGGCGTGCTTCAAAAACCTGTGCTTCATCAGTTTGCAAGACATGAATATAAAGTAGCCATTAGTTGGGTTCCTGAGAAATCTATGAATCATCTTCAGTTGCTTGGGTGAGTAGGTCAGGACCCTGTCATGAGACAGGTGGAAGGACAAAACACAGTCATGATATTTTATATAACAATAAATGAGATGTGTTGATCAGGGGACACTGAACAGATTGGTAACATGGGTCAAAAGACAACATGGTACTGAATATTATGTTTTGACCAGGGCTCAGGGATGTGGCATATCAGTATGTGAAGAGGGGAGCTCATATATTTTGGAAGGGAAAGTGGACTACAGTGAATACATGGATAAAAATAATGTGAGTGGCAAGCAACAACAATCATAGCCAATAACATCATATTTCTGAGTGACGAGACAAAAGAAAAGGAATAGAACACATGATTATTTACTGATCATTGTTTCGTATATCCTCCTTACTAAATAATGTAGTCTATAGATTAAAAATAAAGATTAAAACTTTTCTATTAAAAAGAAGTGTTAATGTTATAACTAAATCATTTTAGAAGAAGACGGAATAACAACTTTTAACTGTATCATATATGAACTTTTTGAAGAGGATATAGCTTTGGAATAGACATGGCACTTTATGTGGACAAAGACAAACAGAGAGAAGAGTGTGAAATAGAAAGACAGAGACATAGAGACAGAGACACACACCGAGAGAAATTAACAGATGAACAATACTAAGTACAGATCAGAGAAATTTATTAACAGTTACTACCTACAAAAAATGGTGGACAAGCTGGGTGTATTCTGTCATGCCTTCAATCCCATCACTCAGGAGGCAGATGCAGGTGTATCTTATTGAACTGGATGTCAGCATTATCTATTCAAAGAGTTCTAGGACAGCCAGGCCTATATAGTAAGACAGAGCCTCTCCTAAAAGTCAATCAAACAAACACAAAATATTGAACGAACTCAGAGGTCTTTACTGAAGCTTCTACAAGGAATTATACATTCACTCCTGTTGTATATTTGTTTTCCAGAAATCTGCACTGTCCCAGCTTAAACTGTAACTTCAATGATATCTTACTAAAAGGGAATGCATGTTTAAACAGCTAAAAATAGAAAGATGAAAATATTGACAATGTAAATGCTGATCATAAATAAGCAACATAATACAGGACAGATGGCTCAGCAGTGAGGAGTTCTTGCTGCTCTTTCAACTAATTGGGCTCAATTGTCAGTGATTACCTGGGGCCCACTGCTATCAATTGCTATCAGTTCATGAGTTCTGAAGACATCTTCAGACTACTGTGAGGATTAGGCACACAAGAGGTGCATATTCATGCATACAATCAAAATACTCATATTCAATAAAAATTAAAAATAGATCCCAGATGGTTGGGCTGATTGCATACTGTGTCTGATAAGCTGGGTAGCAGACACTGCATGGCGTCCAATAGTTGGATCTGTGGGTCCCAACTGACTGTGTATCAAATGTAAGGAGAAAACCAATGATGAGGGAAACAACTGGGTCCAACCTCAGAGCACCCAGCTAATCTCTGGGAAAGTTCCTGGGATGTTGCAGCAGGAATAAGGTTTTCAAGCAAATGGACCCAAGAAGCAAGCAGGAGTAGATATTCTAATATCTAATAAAATAGACTTTCAACCAAAATTATTTGAAAGGGATGAGGAAGGGGGGAATCCAAGATGGCGGTGCCAGGAGGACATTGGGTCTGAGGAGTAGGACAGCAATGTTGGTACAGCAACTAAAAGACTGAACTCTGGGTCCTAAAACAACAGCGATCCTGTTTCCCAGGTGAGAGGAAACTCCACCGTGTGGGAGTCAGTCAGGTCCACTCTCAGGTCACTCAGTGAGAACTGGAAAGATATCCTGGGTTGCAGGATACACCTTTGTGTCCTGATAACCTTTCCAGAGCCTCAGTCTAGGAAAAAAAAAACAGGGAAGAAGAAAGCAGGTCTGACCTCAGGTCACCCAGTCTATCCCTGGAAAGGTCCTGCAGACTGGTGGGTGCACATCCGCCAGGCCTGAGTGGGCCTCCAGCCGCTAGCCCTGCATGCCCTACTCTCCATCACAGGCAGAACTGTGTGCCCCAGGACACTAGAGGCTGGGTTTCCCTGTCTGGAGAAAATCCCACAGGCAAGGAAACAGCAGGTCCCAGCTTAGAGAACTCAGCCAACTCCCACACACACTACAACCACCATACACAGGAACATTCTTGGAAAAGTTCTCAGCTTCTTCCCAGTCACCAGCTCAGAGCCATCATTGGCAAGCACCTACGTATTCTACACACCATGTCAAACACCACAGACTGAGTCTTCCTATTGGGAGAAAACCCAAAGGTGGGGAAAATATCTGGCCCTACCTCAGGACACCTAGCTCCAGAAATGTTTCTGGTTATACACAGGCTCCACACTCTAGCCTCTTGCTTCACACATGAGAGTAATGCTCATGTGCCACTGATTACCACTTGGGTACAGGGGAAGAGAGCTCCAAACTCAGACCTCCAGAAGCCTGGGTTCCCTGAGATCAACCCCCAGATACTGCCCCAAGGGACAACCAGTTATCTCTAACTAAACTGACCAAACCCCGGGGCACCCAGGTTACAGAAGCAGCTCACTAAATTTACATCAAAAAACCCAGTAGCAGGGCAGCTGTTTCCAGGACTTCTTTGGTTGAGAGGAGAGCCCCCTTGACTAATACAGACCACAATTACCACTCAGGTGTGTATGTCTGTGGCAATTCCTGAAAAACACCTGCCATTCAGTGACTGTACCCCAAAAGCTGAGGAGGCCTCCTTTGGGAAAAATTACCTTCCTGCCAAGGGGATTCTCCACAACACAAGATTCCAGGAAGCACCAGAAACTAACACCCAACACCTAAGATAGCCAAATGGGTATAGTGTAAAATCTCAACGAACAAAAGACACAGCAATATGGCATCTCCAGAACCCAGTTATCCTGGGGCAAGTAGCCCTGGACACACTAGCATAAGTGAAATTCGAGAAGATAACCTTACATCTATGCTTAAGAAGAGAATAATAGAGGAAACAAATAAAGTATGTAAAGAACTAGAGGAAGATAGTCAGTCTATCAAGATCTGCAAATAAATGGAAGAAGATAAAGACAAACAGATTATGGCCATCCATAAAAAAATACAGGAAGTTCCAGCCAAACAATTTGTGGCCTTTACAGAAGAAATACTTAAATCACTGAAAGAAATTAAAAAACAGAGGATTGTTCAAACAAACAGCTGAAGGAATTGAAGGAAAATACAGTCAGACAGGTGAAGTAATTCAACAAAACAGCTCAAGATCTGAAGATAGAATTGGAAAAATGAAAGAAAACACAAATGAAGGATATTCTGGAGAGAAAGAATTTAGGGAAGAAAACAGGAACTACAGAGATAAGCACAACCTATTGAGATGGTTATAACTATAAGAGATGGAAGAAAGAATCTCAACTGTGAAAGACACAATAGAAGGAATCGATGTATCCATCAAAGAAAATGTTAAATCTAAAAAATTCTTGACACAGACCATCCAAGAAATCCAAGAAAACATGAAAAGACAAAACCTAAGAATAATAGGAATAGAGGAAAAAGATTCCCTCCTACAAGGCCCAGAAAATATTTTCAGCAAAATCATAAAAGAAAAAATCCCCAACTTAAGGAAGAGGTCTATAAGAACACAAGAGGCCTACAGAACACCCAATAAAATAGACCAGAAAAGAAAATCCTCCCACCACATAATAATAAAAACTGTAAGTATACAGAACAAAGAAAAATTCTAAAAGCTGCAAGGGAAAAAGGCCAAGTAACATATAATGGCAAACCCATCAGAATCACACCTGACTTCTCAACAGAGACTATGAAAGCTAAAAGGGCCTGGACAGATATCATCCAGACCCTAAGAGAACATAGATTTTAGCCCAGGCTACTATACCCTCATAGACTCTCAGTCTTCATAGATTGAGAAAACAAGATTTTCAACGACAAAAACAAATTTCAACAATACCTACACACAAATCCAGTGTTACAGAAGACACTAGATGGAAAAATACAACCTAAGAAACCAACTACTTTCAAGAAAACACAGGAAATAATTAATCTCACTACAGCAAAACAAAAAGTAGCCAAGCACACAAACTTACTATCACAGTCAATAACAAAACCAAAGGATCTAACAGCCACTGGTCATTAATCTCTCTCAATGGACTCAATTCTCCAATAAAAAAGATGCAGACTAACAGAATGGATGCCTAAATAAGACCCAACAATCTGCTGCATACAAGAAACACACGTAAGTCACAAGATATTACCTGAGGGCAAAGTTCTGGTAGACATTTTTCCAAGAAAATGGAACCAAGAATCAAGCAAGAGTAGCCATTCTAATATCTGATAAAATAGACTTTCAAAGAAAATTAATACAAAAAGAGATGGGGAAGGACACTTCATATACATCAAGGGAAAACTTCCACCAGGAAGATATCACAATCCTGAACATCCATGCCCCAAATACAAAGGCACCCATGTTTATAAAAGAAACATTAATAAAACTTAAACCATACATATATCACCATACATTAATAGTGGGAGACTTCAACATCCCACTCTCAAAAAAGAACAGGTTGACAAAACAGACAAAAAAAGAAACAATATCTCTAACAGCGGTCATGAATCAAATGGACCTAACAGACATCTACAGAACCTTACACTCAAACACAAAAGAATTTACCTTCTTCTCAGCACCTCATGGAACCTTCTCCAAAATAGACCACATAGTTGGTCACAAAGCAAGCCTCAACAGATACAAGAAGATTGAAATAATCCCTAGTATCCTATATGATCACCATGGAATAAAGCTGGACCTTAACAACAACAGAAATATCAAAAAGCCTACACAAACATGGAAACTGAACAACTCACTACTAAATGACAGCTGGGTCAGGGAAGAAATAAAGAAAGAAATTAAAGTCTTCCTAGAATTCAATGCAAATGAAGACACCAGATACCGAAATTTATGGGACATGATGAAAGCAGTGCTAAAAGGAAAGTTCATAGCACTGAGTGCTTTCAGGAAGAAATTTGAAAAATCTCATTTAAGAAACTTAATGGCTTACCTAAAAGCCCTAGGGGAAAAAAAGAAGCAGACACACGAAAAAGGAATAGATGACTGGAAATAATCAAACTCAGGGCTGAAATCAATCAATTAGAAACAAATAAAACAATTAAAAGAATCAATGAAACCAAGAACTTGTTCTTTGAGAAAATGAGGAAGATAGACAAACCCTTAGCAAAACTAATTAAAAGGCAGAGAGACACCATCCAAATTAACAAAATCAGAAAAGTAAAGGGGGAGAAAACAATAGACACTGAGGAAATCCAAACAATTAGGACTTACTTCAAAAGTCTCTATGCCACAAACTTTGAAAACTTTTAAAACGGAAAATTTTCTTGATCAATTCCACTTACCAAAGCTGAATCAAGACCAGGTAAATCAAATAAATAGTCCTATATCTCCTAAGGGAATAGAAGCATTCATCAAAATTCTCAGATTCACAAAAAGCCCAGGGCCAGGTGGTTTCAGTGCAGAATTCTACCAGACCATCAAAGAAGAGCTAACACCAGTTCTCTTCAATCCATTCCACAAAATAGAAACATAAGGAACACTACCAAACTTATTCATTGAAGCCACAGTCACCTTGGTACCTAAACCTCACAAAGACCCAACAAAGAAAGCGTATTTCAGGCCAATCTCCCATATGAACATTGATGCAAAAATACTCAACAAAATACTTTGCAAACCGAATACAAGAACACATCAAAGATATCATTCACTATGACCATGTAGGCTTCATTCCAGGCATGCAGGGCTGGTTCAATATACAGAAATCCATCAATGTGATCCACCATATTAACAAACTGAAAGAAAAAACCATATGATAATCTCCTTAGATGCTGAAAATGCATTTGACAAAATCCGGCATCCATTCATGTTTAAAGTATTGGAGATATCAGGGATACAAGGCACATACCTAAATATAGTAAAAGCAATATACAGCAAACCTATAGCCAACATCAAACTAAATGGAGAGAAACTTAAATCAATCCCACCGAAATCAGAAACAAGACAAGGCTGCCCAGTATACCTGAGTGACCCCAAAAATTCTACCAGGGAACTCCTAAAGCTGACAAACAGTTTTAGCAAAGTGGCTGTATAAAAAATCAACTAAAAAAAATAAGTAGCCCTCCTGTATGCAAAAGACAAAAGGGCTGAGAAAGAAATTAGGTAAACAACACCCTTCACAATAGTCACAAAGGACATAAAGTACCTTGGTGGGACCCAAAACAAGGAAGGCACAAACTTGTATGAAAAAAATTTCAAGTCTCTAAAGAAAGAATTACAAAAAGATATCAGAAGATAGAAAGTACTCACGTGCTCATGGCTTGGAAGGATTAACATAGTAAAAATGGTCCTCTTACCAAAACCAATCTACAGATTTAATGCAATTCCTCTCACATTACCAACACAATTCTTTACAGATCTTGAAAGAAAAATGCTCAACTTCATATGGAATAACAAGAAACCCAGAATTGCTAAAGCAATCCTCCATAATAAAAGATCTTCTGGAGGTATCTCCATCACTGTTCTTATGCTTTACTATAGAGCAGAGTAATAAAAAACGCATGGTACTGGTAGAGAAAACAAATGGTGGATCAACGGAATCAGATAGAAGTCCCAGAAATATACCCACACACTATGGAGTCCTGATTTTTGACAAAGATGCCAAAACCATACAGTGGAAAAAAGATAGCATCTTCAACAAATGGTGCTGGTCTAACTGGATGTCTACACGTAGGAAAATGCAAATAGATCCATATTTATCACTCTGCACAAAACTAAAGTTCAGGTGGATCAAAGACTTCAGTATAAAACCAGACATACTCACCCTGTTAGAAGAAAAAGTGAGGAAGAACCTTGAACTCATTGGCACAGGAGACAACTTCCTGAACAGAACTTCAACAGTACAGGCTGTAGGAGCAACAATAAATAAATGGGACCTCATGAAACTGAAAAACTTCTATAAGTCAAAGGAAACTGTTGTCAAAACAAAATGACTGCCTGCAGATTGGGAAAGGATCTTCACCAACTCTATATCTGACAGAGTGTTAATATCCAGTATTTATAAAGATTTCAAGAAGTTAAACACCAACGAATCAAGTAACCCAATTAAAAAATGGGGTACAGAGCTAAACAGAGAATTCTCAATAGAGGAATATAGAATGGCAGAGAAACACTTAAAAAATGTTCAACATTCTCAGTCATCATGGAAATGCAAACCAAAACCACCCTGAGATTTCACCTTACACCCATCAAAATGACTAAGACAAATAACTCAAGTGACAACTCATGCTGGATAGGATTTGGAGAAAGGGGAACCCTCCTTCATTGCTGGTGGGAATGTAAACTTATACAATCACTGTAGAAATCAACCTGACACTTTCTCAGTTAGGAATAGCACTTCCTCAAGATCCAGCTGTACCACTCCTAGGCATATATCCAAAAGGTGCTCAAGTATACAACAAGGACATCTGCTCAACTATGTTTGTAGTAGCTTTATTTGTAATAGCCAGAAGCTGTAAACCGCAGATGCTCCTCAGTTGAGGAATGGATACAGAAACTGTGGTATATCTATACGATGGAATATTACCCAGCAATGAAAAACAAGGAAAAAATGAAATTTGCAGATAAATGATGGGAAATGGAAAAGATCATCCTGAGTGAGGTATCCCAGAAGCAGAAAGACTCACAGGGTACATACTCACTCATGAGTGGATATTAGATATAAAATACAGGATTAAAACACTAAAATCTGTATACCTAAGGAAGTTAATCAGGAAGGAATATGCTGGCTAAGAAACTCAAACCCCATGCAGAAAGTCAAAAAGGATGGTCATCAGAAGAGGGAGAAAACAGGGAACAGGACAGGAGCCTACCACAGAGGGTCTTTGAAAGGCTCTACCCTGCAGGGTATTGAGGCAGATGTTGAGACTCATTTATTGGGGAGAGTGCACGGAATCTTATGAAAGAATTGGGAGATAGTAAAACCTGGAGAGGACAGGAGCTCCACAAGGACAGCAACAGTTCCAAAAATTCTGGGCACAGGGGTCTTTTTTGAAACTGATACTCCAGCCAAGGACCGCTCATGGAGATGGCCTGAAACCCCTAAACAAAAGGTAGCCTAGGGAAGTTCAGTATCTATGTGGGCTTCATAGTAATGGGGACAGGGACTATCTCTGACAGGAACTCATTGGCCTGCTCTTTGATCACCTCACATTGAGGGGGAATCAGCCTTGCCAGGCCACAGAAGAAGACAATACAGCCACTCCTAATGAGACCTGATAGACTAGGATCAGAGTGAAGGGGAGGAGGACCTCCCTTATCAGTGAATTGGAAAAGGGTCAGGGGTGGGAAAGATGGAGGGTGGGATTGGAAGGGGTGGAAGGAGGGAGGTACAGAGGGGATACAAAGTGAATAAACTGTTATTAATAAAACTTTAAAAGGAACACAATAAAATGTTGAAAGATTTTTTTTAAAACTATGCTGTTTCACATACTTTTAAACTTTAAAAATATTGCCTGATATTAGTTATTGCTCCTAAATAAAAATAAATAAATAAATAGATAGATAAATAGATACATAAATAAATAAAAATGAGGAAGGATACTTCATACTCATCAAAGGGAAATTCCACCAAGATGGCATCTGTATTCTGAGCAACAATGCCCCAAATACAAGGACACCCACATTTGTAAAAGAAACATAAAATCTTAAAGAACATATCAATCACCGTACATTAATAGTGGGAGAGGTCAACATGTCACTATCATCAAGGGACAGAGCAATGGAAAAGGACTTAAACTGAGAGATAATGACACAAATGGATGTCATGAATCAAATGAACCTAACAGGTATCTAGAGAATTTTTTAACCCAAACAGAAAAGAATCTATCTTCTTTCAGCCTCTCATGGACCCTTCTCCAAAACTGAACATACAGTAGGTCACAAACCAGGTCTCAACAGATACAATAAGATTGAAATAATATCTTGTATCCTATCAGACTATGATGGACTAAAGATGGACCTCAACAATAACAGAAATAACAAAATGCCTACACACATGTGGGAGCTGAACAACTCCCTACTCAATGAAATCTAGGTCAGGGAAGAAATAAAGAAAGAACTTCCCACAATTCAATGAAAATTAAGGTACCTCATACCCAAAGTGCAATGAAAGCAGTCCTATGAGGAGTTTTAATATCACTAAAGGCCTTCATAAGCTACTGGAGACATCCCATACAAGCAACTGAATGGCACACTTGAAAGCCCTAGAAAAAAGAAGCAGACACACTCAACAGGAGTAGACTACTAGGACTAACCAAACTCAGGGCTGAAATCAATAAATTAGAAACAAAGAGAATAATTCAAAGAATCAACAAAACCAAGAGCTAGTTCTTTGAGAAAATCAAATATATAGACAAACTCTTAGCCAAACTAAGTAAATGACAGAAAGACACTATCCAAATCAACAAAGTCTGAAAGGAAGAGAGAGAGATATCAGACACTGAGAAAATCCAAAGAACCATTAGCTCTTATGTCAAAGCCTATATGCCAAAAAATTTGAAAAATCTAAATGAAATATAAAATTCTCTTGTTAGATTCCACTTACCAGAGTTGAATCAAAATCAGGTAAACATATTAAATAGTCTTATATGGCCTAAATAAATAGAAACAGCCATCAAAATCCTTCCAACAACAACAACCCCCCCAATAAAAGCGAAGGGCAAGATGATTTCAGAGCAGAATTCTACAAGACCTTCAATGAAGAGTGAAAACCGATATTCTTCAAATTATTCCACAAAATAGAAATGGATGCAACATGACCAAACTCCTTTTGTAAGACCACAGTCACCTTGATAAATCCTCAAAGACCCAAAAAAAGAAAGAGATCTTCAGACCAATCTCTTTTATGAACAATGATGCAAAAATACTCAATAAATTAACGGTAAACCAAATCCAAGAACATACCAAAAATATCATCCAACATGACCAAGTAGGCTTCATCCCACTCATGCAGGGATGGTTCAATATATGGAATCTTCATCCATCATATAAACAAATTGAAAAAAAAAGCACCAGATGATTTCCTTAGAAGCCAAAAAAGCATTTGACAATATCCAACAGTTATTCTTGTTTAAAGTCTTGGAGAGACTGGGGACAAAGGCACAGATCTGAAAATAGTAAAGACAATATACAGCAATCTTATAGCTAACATCAAACTAAATGGAAAAAAAGTTAAATTAATTCCACTGAACTCGGGGACAAGACAAGGCCACATACTATCTCCAAATCTCTTCAATACAGTACTCAAAGTCCTATCTAGGGCAATAAGACAACTAAAGCAGATCAAGGGGATACAAATTGATAAGGAAGAAGTCAAAGTATTGCTCTTCACAGATGATATGACACTATAAAAAAGTGACCCCAAAAATTCTACTGTAGGGAACTCCTACAATTGAAGAACTCATCAGCAATGTCGTTGGATATAAAGTTAACTAAAAAAAAAAAAATCAGTTGTACTCCTGTATGTAAAAGACAAATGGACTGAGAAAGAATTAGGTAAACAACACCCTTAACAATAGGCAGGAAAAAAAACTGACGTATTTTGGTGTTATCCTCAACAAGCCAGTGAAAAACCTATATGAAAAACCAACAACAACAACAACTTCAAGACTCTGAAGAAAGAAATTGAAAAAGATACCAGAAGATAGAAATATCTCTCATGCTCATGGATCAGTAGGATTAACATAGTAAAAATTGCCATCTTACTAAAAAACAATCTACAGTTTCAATGATATTCCCATCAAAATATCAACATAATTCCTCACGGACCTTGAAAGAACAATTCTCAGCTTTATATAGAAAAATAAAAAAACTCAGAATAGCTAAAACAATCCTGTATATTAGCACATCTTCAGGAAGTATCCCCACCCCTGGTCTCAAGCTTTACTATAAATCAATAGTAATAAAAACTGCATGGTACTGGAATAAAAGTACCATGGATATGTGGAATTAAAGTGAAGGCCCATAAAAAAAACCCACACACCGATGGACATTTGATTTTTGTCAAAGAATCCAAAACCATGCAATGGAAAAAGGACAGCATCTTCAACAAATGGTGCTGGTCTAACTGGAAGTCCACATGTGGAAAAATAAAAATAGATCCGTATTTATCACCCTGCAGTAAACTAAAGTTCAAGTTGATCAAAGACTTCCAGCATAAAACCAGATACACTAAATCTGTTAGATGAAAAAGTGGGAAAGAGCCTTGATCTCATTGGCATAGAAGATAACTTCCTAAGCAGAACACCAAGAGCACTGGCTCTAAAATCAATAATTAATAAATAGGATCTCATGAAATGAAAAGATTCTATGAAGCAAAGAACTTTGTGAATAGAACAAAATAACAGCCTACAGCCTGAGAAAGACCTTCTCCAACCCTACAAACAACAGAAAGCTCTATAAATAGCTCTATAAATAATAAACAAAATATATAAAGAGCTCTATAAATTAAACTCCAACAAACCAAATAATCACTTTCAAACTGGGGTACAGAACTAAACAGAGAATTCTCTACAGAGGAATATCAAATGGTGGAAAAACATTTAAATAAATGCTAAATATCAATAGTCACCATGGAAAAGCAAATCAAAACTACTCTGACATTCCATCTTAAACCCATCATGGCTAAGATCAAAACCTAAAGTGACAGCACGTGCTAGTGAGAATGTTAAGAGGAACACTCCTCCATTGCTGGTGGGTGTGCAAACTTATACAACCACTTTAGAAATCAATCTGATTCTTTCTCAGACAATAGGAAATAGTGTTACTTCAAGACCCTGCTATATCATTCCTGGGCATATATCAAAAAGATGCTCTACCATTCAACAAAGATATTTGCTCAATTATGTTCATAGCATCTATATTCATAATAGCCAGAATCAGGAAACAACCTACATGTTTCTCAACTGAACAATTGCTTTACAGAAATTGTGGTACATTTACACAATGGAATGCTACTCAGGTATTTTTTTTTAAAAAAAAAAAAAAGAAACCATGAAATTTTCAGGCAAGTGGATGAAACTAGAAATGATCATCCTCAGTGAGTTATTGCAAAACCAGAAAGACATGCATGGTATTTACTCATTTGTAAGTGGATAAGGGCGATAATATAGGATAAACATACTATAATCCACAGATCTAAAGGAGCTAAATGAAAAGGAGGACCCTATGGAGAATGGTCAATTCTTATTCAAAAGTGCAAATAGAATCGACACCAGAAGTGACTGAGGAGAGGGAACAGGATGAGAGCCTAACATACATATCCTCCAAAAAGACTCTATCCAGCGGGGGTTCAAAGCAGATGCTAAGACTCACAGCCAAACTTTGGGTAGAGCACAAAGAATCATAGGAAAGAGTAGAGGGATAGAAAGTAGAAAGACCCAGAAGTGGCAGGACCGTCATAAGAAGACCAACAAGGACAACAAATCTGGGCCCATGGGGACTTGCAGAGATTGATGCACCCACCAAAGACCATTCATGAAGAGGAACCAGACCCCTGCTCAGATGTAGCTGATAGGCAGCTCAGTCTCATGTGGGATCCATATTAAAAAGAGTAGGGGCTGGCTCTGACATGGACTCTGATACCTGCTCTTTGATCACTTTTCCCTGGTAGAGGGGGCATTGCCACACCACAAGAAAGAAAATGCAGGTATTCCTAGTGAGCCTTGATAGGCTGGGTTCAGATGGTAGGAGAGAAGGGCTCCCCTTATCTGAGAATTGGAAATGGGCTAAGGGTGAAAGAGGAACAGAGGGGTGAAACCAGGAAGAGACAAGAGAGGGGGCTAAAATTGGGATCTTAAGTGGATAAATTATTTTTAAATTTTATTTATTTATTTATTACAATTTATTCACTTTGTATACCCACTGTAGCCCCCTCCATCATTTCCTCAGTCTCACCCACTCTCCTTCTTCCCTCCCTATGCCTTTTCCATATTCTCCTGATAGGGGAGGATCTCGTCCCCTTCTATCTGACCCTAGCTTATCAGGTCTTATCAAGGATGGCTGCACCATATTCCTCTGTGGCCTCAAAAGGGTGCACCCCCCAGGAGGAGGTGTTCAAAGAGCTGAGTTCATGTCAGAATATAAGTTATAGCAAAACAAATTTAAATTAATACAAGTTAAGTGTGAATAAAATAAATAAATAAATGAATGAATAAATAAATAAATAAAGTAAAAAAACAAACAAACAACAGGTAGAAAGAATGTCACACACCTGCAATTCAATAATTCAGAAAGCTCAGACACTGTTAGTGTCATGAGTATATGCCATCCTAAGAAATTAAATATACTCTCTGCCAAATTTCAAGTGCAGGGTATGGATGAAGATCAGCACAACCTATGCTTACATGTACAAAACAAAACAAAATTAAAAAAAAAAAAACCCTAAATGCTACATTCCAGACTCAGCAGACAATGTTGATATTGATGTTGATGCCAGGCATGTTGGAATAAATTTAAGCCTAATACTAGACTGGAGTTAGATCTGTAAGTTCAAAACCTTTTTGGTCTACATACCAACTTTCAGGACAGCCACGGATACAAAGAAACTTTTTTTCTTCAGTGTCAAAGATAGAAACATGATCTTCTCTGGGAGCTTTTTTTTTTTCAATCAAATAAGTTCTGACCAAATTCACTATAGGATTATTGTCATCCCATGATGAAAATGTAGTCTAACTTCAATGATCCTTAAATTCGGCAATAGCTCATACACTGTTCAAATTTTCAGTCTCTTCTGACACACAGAGTATTTCTTGGGTGCCACATCTTGTAACATCAGAAGCAAGTTACATAATTCCAACATAGATGCACAGAATACCCCTTTCCAATTCTTGTAGAGAGGAATGTGTACATATTTAGGGAAGAGTAGACCAAGGAAAGAAGATCAGCAAGGAAAACAACAAAGCCTGATGCTGTTTGAAAAGGCTTAGGTGGTCCTATCCCTGAAACATCTCATACATTCCCAAGATTGCTTACTTCCACTCCCTATAGGTAGCACTTTATGGTAGGTATCTCATAACTTAGGCACCTCAACATCTTGTACTGTCAAGATGCAAGTCAGGCTTCACCCTCACTGCTTCATGCAATGCACTGTTACTGTATCTTCACTGGGGAGCTGACTCTGCCAAACACAGATGGCTGTCACAGTGTTGAACTGAATACACAAAGGAAGAATCTATTATCTTAAATTTTGCATTTTTCTTGTTTCCAGAATGTACATAACATGAGTGAGACTGTCAAGTTGAATTTTAAGTTGGGATGGACAAAATGGGATGGATTGTGCCACACTTGGAACACATTTGGAGCAGGTTTTATATGAAGTTCTTTCCTGGTATTAGGAATCACTAGCCTACTTCTTTGATTAACAGAAGAATGATCAGGAGGGAGTGATAATTTAAGGATGCCATCTTAGGCTTCAAATCCTAGGACCTTCTCTTTGATGATGATCTCCTTAAAAATTCCTGTCTCTGTTTCAGCATGTGACTGCCATCTTAAACTACCTAGTGATGCTTTTCTCTACAAACCAAAGACTACATTTATTTCTGCTCCACTTGACTCTTTCTTTCACTGTGGTCCTGAATGTCTCATTAATAATAACCATTCAACAGATTCAATGTTCTTCCTAAGAAATCCAGCCCATGCTGGGGGTGCATGTGTGCTGGTAGGTTATATGCCACCTGATACCATCAGCGTTCCACCATGGCCTCTGAGATTCATCATTTATTCCCCTCTGGGCTTGCTCACTGGCCCACTGGGCCTAGGCCTCACTGGGTCTGTGTCTCACTAGGCCTATGTCTTGGTTGCAAGCCAACCAGGCATGGACTTTTACTTGAATCTCTGAGGTGAAAGTCCTTAGAGCAAGGCACAGCAGCTTATCCAAGAATGGTAACACTTTGGTATTGCCATAGGCTCTGGAATACCAAAATTTCCACTACCACTGGTGATTTCATTCTAAAAGAGATATCTACCTGTAAGAGTCAATAGAAAATTCTTTCCACACCCCCATCTAGTGAACATGGGTGTTGCCCTAAACTGTTCTAGCTGCCCCTGAGAGAAATGGAACCACTGTTCTCCATCTGGAAGCTGAGCTCCAGGCCTCTGCTGAATGGAGAATGACAGAATGAAACACATTCTAGAAATATGGAAATATGAACAATAAATAAAGTAAAAACAAGCTGGCCATGGTGGTGCACACCTGTGATCCCAGCACTTGGGTAGGTAGAGGCAGAGTGACTTTGAGGCTAGCCTGGTCTACAAAGCAAGGCAAGAACAGCATATGCTACACAGAGAATCCCAGGCTCAAAAAACCAAAAGAAAATTATTTTTTGAATGCAGAAATTTAGGGAATCCTGGAAATGAAAAATTTAAAGACTACAGCAAGGAAATACAGAGGCAAGGTTCACAGAAAAAACAGAAATCAAGGAGATAAATTTATGCACTGAATACAAAAATAGAAGAAATGGAAGACAGGTGTGTTTACACACTCCTTTAATACCAGAACTCAGGGAGGCAGAAACAGTTGGACTATTGTGAGTTTGAGCCTAGCCTGGTCTACAAAGTGATTCCAGGAGTGCAAAGCCTATAAAAAGCAATCCTGTCTGAAAATAAACAACAACAACAACAACAAAAAAAAAAAAAAACAGAAAAAAAGCTGAACTAGATACATGTGTCAAAGAAAATGTTAAATCCAAAAGTTCCCTATCACAAAACATCCAGGAACTCTGAGACATTATGAAAAGACAAAGCATGTTGATAATCAGATTAGCAGAAGATGAGATCAAGGGTCCAGAAGATATTTTTAACAAAATCATACAAGAAAAATTTCTTCACCTAAAGAAGAAGATGTCTATCAAGGCACAAAAAGCATACAAAAATACCGAAGACATTGGACCAGCAAAGAAAGTCCTCTTACCAGAGAATAATAAAAACGCTAAATATACAGTACAACGAAAGAATATTAAAAGTTGTAACAAAAAAAATCAAACAGACCACACTAACCAGTCAGACAAAACAAAACAAACAAAAACCAACCAAGAAATAAATAAAGGCTGATCTATTGGAATTAATCCTGTATTCTCAGTAAAGATGCTAGAGGTTGAAGGACATAGACAGTGTGCTTCTGACTCTAAAAAACTACAGAAGCCAAGAAAAATTACTAACTATGCCCAGAACCTTCCAATCAGCAAATGGAGAAAATAAGATGTTGCATGTTAAGGTCAAATTTAAACAATATGTATCTATAAATACAGCCCCACACAAGGTGCTAAAACCACTACCACTTCCACCACCAAAATACCAAGTTTAACAATCATTATTCATTGATATCTCTTAATACCATTGACCCAAATTCACCAATAAAAAGACACAGGCTCACAAAACGGATGATAAAACAGAATCCACCCTTCTTCTAAACACATCAAACACAGCTTCACATCAAGATAGATATTATCTCAAGGTAAATTGTTGGAAAAGATATTCCAAATAAATGGACTAGAGTATCATGCTTGTATAGCAATTTTAATATCTAACAAAACATATTTCAAAAAAAAACTAATCAAAAGATGGCAAAAAACATGACATATTCAAAAATATCCAGCAGTATAACATTTCAATAGTTAACATTTATGCCCCCAACCTAAGAGCACCCAAGTTATGAAAGAAACACTTCTGGAGCTTGCATCACATCCTAGCTCTCATAAACTGATAGGGAAAGACTTCAATATATCTCTCTCACCAATGTACAGGTCCCCCTGACCAAACTGAACAGAGAAATGCTCCAGCTAACTAACATCAAAAAACTAAATATACCCAAATGATGTTTAAAGAACATCCACCCAAACAAAAAAGATTGTTCCCTCTTCTCAGCAACTCCAAATTGTTCTCCAAAATTGATGATATACTTGAACAGTAGAAGTCTCAAAATATATAAGTAACTTTCAATAACCTCATGCACCCTATGAGAGCACTAAGGTCTAAAGCAGCACATCACCAGTAACAAAAACAATAGAAAGCTTACAAACTCATAGAAATCGAACAACTCTCTACTGAATAAAATATGGATCAAAACTGAACTAAAGAAAGAAATTAAAGAATTTCTAGAAGTCAATGAAATGAATACACAGCATATCAAAACTCATAGTACACAATAGAAGTGTTGACCAGAAGACAGTTCATAGCTCTAAGTACATTCAGAAAAATATTCAAAAAGATCTCTTAGTAGCAACTTAACAGCACACCTAAATACTCTAGAACAAAAAGAAGTAAACAAAACTAAAAGGAGTAGACAGTGAGAAATTACTGAACTGTGTCTTCACTGGTAAAACTGAATGTTTCCACAGGAAAAGAAAGGTGGATCCTATCAAAATTGATAATGATTAGATTTGAATAGTAGAGATCTTCTGAATAAGCAGAGGTAATTGTTCATCAGACAGTGTGGTCATTCAGCCCAAACTAACTTAATAAAGACTAAAGTTTTCTTCTTAAATAAAAAAGGATACTTTTGTTGTTTCATATTAAAAACAGTTAAGAGGTTTAAAATGTTTTAAGTAAATTCAAAGTAATAAACTTGTTTGAGTTGGAATAATTTGGAGTGAATATAAAATATTTGAGCAGGACGGTGATAGACCATGCATTTAATCCCAGCAGAGACAAGCAGTTCTCTATTAATTAGTTGTTTTCTAAATAAAGGAGTTACACTGACAGGGTGTTGGTTCATAGCCTCAATCCCAGCATTTGGGAGGGATTTTTACATACCACCTGGGAGGCAGAAGCAGGCACATAGGATTTACAGTGATTTTATTTAAAAGCTGCTTGTAATAGGCAGGCTGAAAATCAAAGTGAATGCCCTTTATTATCTAGAAATAAATACACTTTAAGGTATATTTGTAAACTTTCAAAGATTTTTTTAACTTTAAGATACTATACTTTTTCTATTTTCAAAAAATCATTTGCCCTATAAAAGATATAACATGCCTAAAAAAGGTACAACCCTCACCCCGAATTAGGGATGGGGTGCAGGTTTTGATTTAATCTTTTCAGGAGAATAAAATCATCCAACTAAAGAATATGGAGACCACTGGACACATGAAACTTCTGAAGAAAATGACAGACCACCAAAAGAAAATGTCAAAAGAGAAGGAGTAAACTGGCCAACTGGTATCACTCACCTTCATGTTGTCTCTTCTGCCTTCTACAGACATAAGTGCAAATTGTCTTTACGTGATTGCTAAACAACAATCTAAAATCTCTATCTCATATCAGAAAAGCCACCTGGTAAGAAACAGAGGAAAACAGAAAAATAAGGGATAATTCTATTGTCATGAATCTCATAATCTTCTGGCATGATGGGACTTCTGTACTTACCACAAACTTCAATAATCAAGAATGTGTACAGTATTTGTGAAAGAATGAGAGGGTGGGAGAAAAAGCCAAAAACATAATCCTAAAATATGGTCAAGTTTACATGAAAAGACATAAGGAAACTCTAACATGAAAAATGTCTACTGGACCAGAGATACCTTTGATTTTCTAATTAATACAAATTAAATAAACACAGATTTCACAACTGTTATAAGACAAACACAAAGTGACACCTAAACTGTTATATTTCTGACCCTCCAGCTACTACTAACCTCCTTTACAGAGAGTCTTTCTGCTCTGGAAGTCTCTTGGAAAATGGAGGTGATCATAAATATGGGTTATGGCTAGCAGTCCCTCATGTCCCCTTGTGGGTTCAGGCACAGCCCAGCCCTTTCAGACACTCACACACAAAAAAATGTTGGAGAATAATTTAGTATCTGTTTCCTGCTGCATGAATTATGTAACAAGATGTGGAATCTGCCCTATCCACTTATTTAAAACCAGGCACACCTGACACTGACAAAATTTTGCATCTCAGAAAATCCTTTTGAACCCAGGAATTGAATTTCGCTGAATCACACCATTGTGCCCGTTGGTAGTTGAAAGGTAAAAAATAAATAAAAAAAAAAAAAGTAAGCAAGTATTGCTTAATGATGACCACCACCACTTTTTTTTTACCAGGTTCAAAACTATTTGTAAAATTTGTTACACAAAACCATGTGTGGAATATAACATGAGACATTTCTAGAAATGAGACTTTCAGTTTTCCAATCTATCTATCCAATGCACAGCAAAAGCAATGCCTGGGTGTGCACACTAGATAGTGATTCTTTAAGCACCACAACTTTCTACTGCCCAAGCCACAGGGTCCCCTCCTCCTTGGACAGTCAACACTCAAGACGGGTCACAGGACAAGTATCTTTGCTGAAGTCACCACATGGAAAACAACAGAACCAGAGTCTGAACCACAGCTCATCTCAGTCAAAGCAGATCAGGCTGTGATAGCTCAGCAGCCTGCTCTTCCTGGCCTGGGGACAATGGCCCCACACTCAGCATGACATGGCCTCTGGACTCTCTCACATCTCTTTAGAGCTACATCAGAGGAAAATCCCAGAACAAACCTGTAAACTACTTCCCACTGTTGTTCCTGACTGCTGTGCCTGCCCAGAGTCCCTCATTAGCTTGAACAATACAGCTGAGTCTCAGGACAGTAGTAGCTCCTCTACCAGTGGATCAAAGATCAAATGATGCAGATAGCAGAGGCATTCTAGCTTTGCCCTAACCCCTATGGGCACACAGAACTTTAGTGTTGTTATAAAAAAAATGAAAATCTCAATTATTCGATTTTAAAACCTGATAGCGCAGAGAGGCAGAGAAAGCATCCATCTGACCTTCCTACTTACCTCACCTCCAAGAGGAAAAATCCCCAAAAGCTCACCAGTTCAGATGGCAACTCAGGGGAGATAGACCAAAGGAACCCAAGGCCAAAGGCTTTCTAGCTCACAACTCAAAAAGCCCAAAAATCTACCAAGCTATAACTTCTTCCACTTTTACACTCTGTCTTAAATATATTTCAGCTGAAAGTTCCACTTACTCTTTAATCCCTGTCAGCTGGTTTATTGCTTTGCCTCTTGACCCAGGGTTAACAATATTTACTCCTGTGCACAGAGATCTTTTGAATTAAAGGTATGTTCTAGGGCTGATAGAACCATAACATAATCACCTGTTTACAATAAACAGAAAGTTCTTGGAATTAAGGTTTGTGTTAGGGCTCACCCACACCAAACAAAGCACAGGTTTTTGCAGTTCACAATATAAGAGATCACACTGGGATCAAATATCCTGCAACATACTCATCTTGAAAATGTTTTAAAATAAAATCTTCCACTTTCCCAGGGCACCTGCTCATCTTCCAAGATACAGGTCATTTATGTTGCACATTCCATTACACGATCAGTGTCCAGTGCAGTCATCTCTACCTCATAGTTGGAAAGTTTTTCAGCCAAACTTCAGTCAAAGCCGAACAGTAACAACCATTAAAGAAACAAATGGCCATGAATTTGAAAGCAAGGAGTAGTTAATGGGAGCCCAATGAAAATGAGAAAGAAAACAAAAAGGATATGGCTGTAACTAGGAATGTTGGAGTAGAAAGTTTTTTATAGATAGATGAGAGAACATAGTAAGACACAGGGAAATCTGGGACAGTCTAAAGTTGACATGACCCTGAGCTATGTGAGATGAGAGGAGAGAGGGAAGTGGAGAGCCAGAACAAAAGGCCAGGAGGATAAATGAAAAATGAAAAAGACCAGGTAACCAAAACAGTTGAAATACATAGGGAAGGACAGCTCAAAGGAGGGCAGCTCAACTCCTGGGCTAGAGATCTGTCTTTGACACCCATTCCTTGTAACAGGTAAGGACTGAGGGATGCTGGGAGAACCTGACAGCCACGTCTGCTTTGATTGTTAAGTAGCCACCTTAACCATTCATCCCAGCATTTGAGACATAAGAGTAGAGGGAAGGTTGAATCGATTTCATTATAATTTTAAGAATTATTTTTAAAAGTTGAAAATGGCTTTATGGTCCAATATTCTTCAGGGAATTCAAGTATGTATTAGAGCACACAAAGTATTACACCTTTTCTCTCAGGTTGTGCATTTTCAAATGGGGAGGGAGGAAACATGCCTGTTAGTCACTACTACAGCATTTTATCCAGAACTTATGTGTTGTTTGAACTCGTGCAACTATAGAAATTTGCTTTCCAGTTCAGCAACTAATCCATATTCTTGATTCCTTTTGTGTATGACTCCCCACAAATGTAGTTTTCACTTTTATTGACCATCTAAAATTGATTACCTGACTCATTACCATCTTCCCTCTTCCCCCTCCCTTTCTGTGTTGTGACTACACCAGCTTCAAATTAGGTCAGTGAACTCAATTCTTACACAGGTCCCTCTTTATTTGTAATTGCCCACCTCCAAAAAATATCAGAGTGCTCAGTGGACATTCATTCACTGGTCTCTTTTACTTCACACTCACCAGTCAGACCCCACCTAAAAAGAGCTGCAGGACTATGTTCTAGGCATTGGGCAGTAGGGGCAGCATTCAGTGTGCAAAGCAAGTCTCAGTTATATAACATGTGAAAGGTTGATCTACAGGAGACATTGCTTTAAAGAAAAACAAATATCAAACTACTAGAGAAAAATGAATGAAATTCTTAATGGCTGGGGATTATCAGAGAATGTTAACTAATAAGAGACTAGAGCAGTGATGCATTAACAAAATAAAATTTAATAATACCAACAACTGACTTATTTATTTATTTATTATGTATACAGTGTTCTGCATGTATGTACACTTGCACACCAGAAGAGAGCACCAGATCTCATTATAGATGGTTGTGAGCCACCATTTGGTTGGTGAGAATTGAGCTCATGACCTCTGGAGGAGCAGCCAGTGCTCTTAACCTCAGAGTTGAAAAAGAAAACACATAGTCATACTGACGTTGAAAAAGAACAGGCCATTCTGTGGTAGAGGGAAATCCATTAATAAGATACTGTTTGATGTTGCCCCTGTGTACAATGTCATCTGCTTAGACCTGTAACCTGACAGACATAGATTTAGCCAATAGCCTGTGTCTCAAATTTGAACTGACAGAACTGTGTCAATGAGGATTGTACATATGGGCATTGTACAGTCACTTAATTCAAAATTCAACATTCACTGGATCAAGTTACCTGACCTAAACTGTACACCCACCAATCTGGTCTGTTTTCACTCACAATCATAAATTAATAAATACACTTTGGGAAGTTACAAATTAAAAAACTCACCCTGCCACATTTCTAGATAATCCTGGTGAGCAAACATGTATATCCAGGGATCCTAATCTCTAACAGGCCTGGTTAGCATACTACTTATCTGTGGAGTGTTTTACAGACATTATTCCCTCAGCTACATTCTAACTGGGACCACTAGCTTCTCAGCAATAGGAAATCCTTTACATCATCATTTCTACTCTTCTATATCACAGCTTAATATTGGAATGCTGTCTGACACAGGACATACCATTTACAACCCCCACAAAATCCAAATGGATCTTTTAGAACTGAGAGAACCTACCTGACACCCCCAAAGGTCACCACGAAGTAGGCCTAAAAAGGTCACCTAAGGTCACCAGAGACTAGTGACTCTACCATAAGGTCACCAGGAATTGGGCCATGTCATAAGATTCCCTACCTAAGGAACGGCCTGAGGATAACCACAAGGATGGGAAGGTATCTCATCTCAAAGTGGAGCATTTGTGCTGAGCAGCCTACCAACCTTGTAGTAGAACATTGAATGACACAGGAAATACCTAACATTCCTGTGGCCTAGAGATAGCTGGCTCAATGTTAGTTATGTTAGCTATCCAATCACTTTGTAAAAAGCTTGCCCTTACTGAATGTCACCCAATCCTGTAACTGTTAAACTGGAACTTCTTGGTCCTTCCTAAAACTCCATTCAAAACTCTGCCATGCAGCTGCTGAGGGCTCTCCTCTCCGATCCACTATGATGGTGATGATGGAGAGACCCAGCTTAAGCCCAAATAAAACTCTTTGCTCTTGTATATGTGGTTCAGCTCCTGGTGATCTTTGGTGACCCTAAGACCTGGCCATAACATATGGGTTCTCATATTGATCCTCAAGTCTCCCAAGCACCCCAGGCACATGTTGCTGAACAACAGCTAGTAAGTGAGCACTCTGTCTGTGTCTGTCTGTGTCTGTCTCTGTGTTTCTCTAGTTTCTTTTTTAGGGCCTTGGGGCAAAATGTGTAATCTGTGTAGTCAGAAAGTTTAGAGCTGATGCTTTGGACAGCTGTGGGCCAGAGGGGGCTTGGAAGACTTTCCAGACTCTCCTGGAAGGGGCAAATCTGTAAAGGGAGTTGAGTACTGAGATTTATGTGATCTCTGGACCTCAGAGATGACGAATGTGCCCCTATCTGTAAAGTGTGGTAAAGTACCCACTTTTCTGTGATCTCTGGATCTTTGGACAAGGAAAATGCAGGTAGCTGCTGCATCAGAGATTCACTGATATCATAGTTTCATTTTTTCCACTGCAGGAGTGGTGGGATGTGCTGTCTGGCTCTGTGTATTTTTCTGCTGCACAAGCAATGGGATCTAGCAGTCTGTGTCTTGTTTAACTGTTTTGACTCTCACTGCCATTTTTTTGCTCAGGGACTGACTGAGGACATGGGACAGAATCCTTCTATCCCCCTAGACCTGATTCTTTCGCATTTCAGGGAGGCTTAAGCCATGCTCCACAGGCTCCAGTGAGAGTGGCAAAGAGGTGCCAAAGGATGGATACAGTATATGGAGCCCCAGGCTTGGCACCTTTGCCAATGTTCTCTGGTCTCTGGTCTAGCAGAATACTCTGGACTTGGGTCTGGCAGAGTTTGGCCGCTTCTCTGGCCTTTGATCTGGCAGAAATTTCCTGCTGCTCTGGTCTCTGGTCTGGCAGAGTTTGGCTGGTGCTTTGGCCTCTGGTCTGGTAGAAATCAACAGATATGTTGCTGCTCCATTCTCTGGTCTGGTTGAATGAAGGTCACCATTCCAAACTCTGGTGTAGATGGGTGGAGCCTGATTTGGGGGTAGGTCACTACTAATGAAACAGGATAGAGGGCCCATAGAGAGACAGGCCACTGTTCTGAGTTTTGGTATTTTCTTCATCCATTTCTTTGAGCACATTGTACCCAGTACATTTTTTTCTTTGTTGTTCTTTTGTGGTTTTGTTTGCTTTTGATGGTCTCAGTGGCCTGGTGTCCAAACAGCTGTGCTCCATGGTGACTTTGCCTTCCCCATGCTCCCTGCACTACAAGCTGAAGCACCTCTGGTCAGAAGTGGGAACACATATTTCCACAAATTTGGCTAGGATGGCTCGTTTGGAGAGGGGTCTGTGTGCAGAAAATCCTTCTGGGCTGGACCTTGTTGCCTCCTTGCTATCTCTAGGTGAAAGGTCGGTGACCTGAGGTTAGCTCTGGCTTGGAACAATGACTGCCAAATAATGCTCTTAGCTGAAACATATTGTAGTTATTACTATTATTATTATTTGGTTAAGGTCCCCTGTATTCCAGCTTGGCTTTAAACTAAAACTATAAGATGACCTTGATTTTCTGATCCTTCTGCTCCACCTCTTATCAACTGAGCTACACTCCCAATCCCACAAACTTCTTTTTTTGAGCCATAGGTGACTTCAACAAGGAAGTGAACCAAACTCAAATAGGGAAGGCTTGGCTCCACTGAGCTCCTGGGTCTGAGCCTGTGTACTGGCACTGTGCCAAGAATACCCACCTGAGCACCTTGACATCTCACTTATTAGCCTGGCTGCACTTAAGAGATTGTCACCTGAGAATGAAGCCAATTCTTTTTTAGTCGAGGTCTCATACTGGCAAGTAAAAGAATTTTGTTGTGAAGAAATACAGGAAGATACAGCCAAACAGTTTGCCACCTTCAGAGAAGAAATAATTAAATCACTGAAAGAAATAAAAGAAACAGAGTTGAAAGAACTAAAAGAAAAAGAGGAAAATACAATCAGACAAGTGAAGGGAGTAAACAAACAACTCAAGACCTAAAGATAGAACTGGAAAAATTAAAGAAAACACAAATGGAGGAAATAATGGAGAGGAAGAATTTAGGGAAGAAAACAGGAACTACAGAGGTAAGAAAAACCAACAGACTACAAGAGATGGAAGAAAGAATCTCAGGTGTAGAAAATACAATGAAAGAAATCGATGTATCTGTCAAAGAAAATGCTAAATCCAAAAAATTCCTGACACAGACCGTACAAGAAATCCAAGACCATATGAAAAGACAAAACCTAAGAATAATAGGTATAGAGGAAAAAGAAGACTCCCTTCTCCAAGGCCCAGAAAATATTTTCAACAAAATCATTGAAGAAAATTTCCCCAAGTTAAAGGAGAAGCCAATAAGAATACATGAGGCCTACAGAATACTCAACAAATTTGACCAGAAAAGATCCAGCTATACCACTGCTAGGCATATACCCAAAATTTGCTCAAGTACACAATAAGGACATTTGCTCAACCATGTTTGTAGCAGCTTTATTTGTAATAGCCAGAACCTGGAAACAACCCAGATGTCCATCAACGGAGGAATGGATACAGAAATTGTGGTATTTCTACACAATGGAATACTACTCAGCAATCAAAAAGGAGGAAATCATGAAATTTGCAGGCAAATGGTGGGATCTAGAAAAGATCATTCTGAGTGAAGGATCCCAGAAGGAGAAAGACAAACATGGAATATACTCGCTTATATAGACCTAAAAGATAGGATAAACATAATGAAATCTATACACCTAAAGAAGATAATCAAGAAAGCAGACATGGGGTATGATGATCTAGCCTCCTTTAGAAAGACAAATGGGATATGCATTGAGCGTATGACAGGAGTCTACATGAGAAAACATCTGAAAGACTCTACCTAGCAGTGCTCCAAAATAGATACTAAGACTCACAACCAAACCTTCGGCAGAGTGCAGAGAATCATATGAAAGAAGGGGAGTTTGATGTGGAGAGGATAGGAACTCCACAAGGACCAAACATATCTGGGCACAGGGTCTTTTCTGAGATGGACACTCAACCAAAGTCCATGAGAGGATAAAATCTAGAACCTCTGCTCGGATGTGACCCGTGAGAGCTCAGTCATCAATCGGTTTCCCCCAGTAAGGGGAACAAGGACTATTTCTAACAGGAACTCAATGACCGGCTCTTGGACCTCCCCAACCTCCCCAAGGGAGGAGCAGTCCTGTGAGGCCACAGAGGAGGACTGTGCAGCCAGTCCGGAAGATACCTGACAGAAGCGAGTCATAGGAAAGGGGAGGAGGTCCTCCCCTATCAGTGGACTTGGAAAGGGACAGGGAGGACATGAGGGAGGGAGGGAGGGTGGGATTGGGGAGGGAAGGAGGGATACAGCTGGGATGCAGAATCAACAAAATGTAACTCAGGAGAAAAATAAAATTATGGAAAAAAAAAAAAAAAAAAAAAAAAATAAAATTAAGTGACATGCCAAAAAAAAAAAAAAAAAGAAGACCAACAGAAACAGCTGACTCAGCCCCCAGGGGGGCTGGCGGAGACGGAGCCATCCCATAAGGACCATGCGTGGTCTCGAACTCGGGACCCTGCACACACGTAGCAGGTGGGAGGTGAATCCTTGTGCTTCATGTGGGTTGCCCTACGAGGGAGGTGTGTTGTGGAGTGGCTCAACGGCGATGCCGAGTGGTTGCTAACCTGGACGGTTTTTGAAGGACAGTTCTATCACGTCAGCTTCCATGACGATCAGGATCAAGATGTCATTCGTCTGCTATTGTCCTCTGCGTCATGAAATTGATTTTTAGGCCTTGCTAGGACCTGGTGATTCTTCTCCTTTGGAAATGAACGTCAAGAGGAGATAGGATTCTCTTTCAAGCTGAAGAGAGGTGTGATCATGAGTCTTGGTTTTTTTTTTTATATATATATATTTTTTTTATTTGTTGTGCCATGTTTTATTATTCTTCAAGATAAATTTTTTTTCCATCATTTTATTTTTCTCCTTAGTTACATGTTGTTGATTCTGTATCCCAGCTGTCTCCCTCCTTCCCTCCCCAATCCCACCCTCCCTCCCTCCCTCATCTCCTCCCTGTCCCTTTCCAAGTCCACTAATAGGGGAGGACCTCCTTGACTGCATGTGGAATGAAGCAAAACCCCCAAATGAAGGACACCATGATGAAGCGCTCTTCCTTCTTTGAAGTCGTCTTCTCTACTTCTCTTCTGAATCTGTAAGGCTGAAAAACACACCTTTAATCCATATCTTCATACTGCAAAACCAACCACTCACCTTTGCCTCATCTTACTGGAAACCTATACAAGGACATAGAAGAAGGAATGTTTGACTCTTTGCCTGTTCCCTTTTGCTTTGGTAGCAAGTCTACTTCTTCATTGACTATAGAACCTTCTTCTTGAGGATTTCCGTGTATATGAAGGTGAGTTGAGGCAACCAGCCTCATGGACTAAGCCACTGATAGATTCCTCGATTTTCCATTTTTAGCCATCCACTGTTGAATGAATTGACTCACAGATGGTAAATCATTCTCATAAATCCTTTCCTATAAAGAGAGAGTTAGAGGGAAAATAAACTATGCCTATAATCATCTTTCACATAGAACGACCAAATTTTCTGCTTTTAATAATGTCATGTAATTCATTCAGAAATCACTTAAACAATAGTAACTGACATATGAGGAGTTACAGAAAAAAAATATTCATCATCATGCAAAGTCAAAATGCTACATAAATTTTTGGGTATATTGATGGACCAGGAGTTAACTTTTTTGATGCAGTTGCATTCTAAAATATCATAATTGAATTACAAGTATTTTAATTTTTGCAGCCTTTATATATAGTTTATTTTTACCTCAAATTAGTCCCTTCTTTGTCTCAATTTCCTCAACACACATTAAAGTTTGTGTTCATTTTTCATTTTCTTAGGTTACAGAGATTTCATTTCATATGGGGATAACACCACGAAAATTAACTGTTCTATGCATGACACTGCTAATACCAAAACAGCATTCAAATAATAAGTAGACCTATCAGAATCACACTAGAATTCTCAGCAGAGATTATGAACGCCAGAAGGGCTTGGATGGATATCATGCAGACACTAAGAGACCACCGATGCCAACCCAGACTACTATACCCAGTATATATGCAGCCATCCAGCCCTACAGAAGATACTAGAAGGAAATCCCCAACCTAATAATATGAAATACACTCCAGAAAATACATTGAGGCCCACACCATGAGAGGAAGTCCATGCCTGACACTGCCTGGATGACCATGAACCAGAGTCAAGATAGCCTACAAACACACGATATCTGTAAACATGACAGGCAACATATGTCAATGAAAGATACTCTGCTATAATCATAGATGAGTGCCTAGCCCAGTTGTCATCAGAGAGACATCACCTGGCATCTGATGGGAGCAGATGCAGAGACCCACAACCAAACACAATGATGTATCCAGGGGAAACCCACAAATGAGGGAATATGTATTGTAGGAACCGGAGATATCAAGGACACAACAAGATCATGGTCCACTGAGTCAACTGAGCTCATAGGGGAGCACAGAGACTGAAGGACAAAAAACATAAACATTCTATGAGTCTTGTGAGCTAGGTTGTTGGCATACACCTTATGATTATTATCCTGATGTCACTGAGGGACTTCCAACAGTGAGAATGGGGGTGTCTCTGACTCTTTCCTGGTTTAGCTACACTTTCTTTCCTCATGTATTGCTTTGGCCAGCTCTGATGTGAGGGATTGTTCCTAGTCTTATTATAACTTGCTATGCCATCGCATTTTTTTTTTTCATTGAAAATAAAATGAATGGGAAAAAAAAGCAGTGGATGAAGGAGAGGTGAGCTGGGCAGATCGTGGCTGGGAGGAGTGGAGGAAGAGGAAACTGCAATCTAGATATAGTGCATGAAACAAGAACAAAAATAAAATGCTAAAACAAAATAAACTGTCAGCACTTGGGCTGATGGTGAGCACCTGCATTCCTAGCACTCAGGAAGTTAAAGGTAGGTGGATCTCTGTGAGTTCAAGCACAGGATGTTCTATAAAGAGAGCCTGGGACAGCCAAAATTATTCAGAAAAAAAAATCCTGTTTTCAAAGAAACAAAAACTGTCAGCATTTTGTGTTTCATCTTTAGGAACTTTGTTATATGTCCCACTTTTTATTTTTATTTTTTAATATTAGATACAGTTTATTAACTTTGTAACCCAGCTGTATCCCAGTCCCTCATTCCCTCCCTATCCCACCCCCTTCCTCATCTCCTCCCTACCCCTTTCCATGTCCACTGTTAGGAGGGCCTCCTCCTGTTCCAACTGACCCTAGCTTATCAGGTATCATCAGGACTGGCGGCAATATCCTCCTCTGGGGCCTAGCAAGTCTGATTCTCCCTTGGGAGGGGGAAGGTCAAGAGCCAGCCATTGTGTTCATGTCTGAAATAGTCCCTGTTCCACTTAGTATGGTACCCACTTGGATACAGAGCTCACATGGACTACATTTGAGCAGGGATGATAGGTTATATGCATACATGGTCCTTGGTTGGAGAAACAGTCTCATAAAAGACCCCTGTGCTCTGATATATTTGGTCCTTGTGGAGGTCCTGTCCTCTCCAGGTCGTACTAACTCCGCCTTCTTTCATATGATTCCCTGTGCTCTGCCCAAGGTTTGCTTATGAGTCTCAGCATCTAATTTGATACACTGCTAGGTAGAATCTTTCACAGGTCCTCTGTGGTAAGCTTCTGTCCTGTTGTTTTCTCCTATGTCCATCCCATTTGTCTTTCTAAGTGAGGATTGATCATCTTAATCCATGTCCTCTTTCTCATTTATCTTCTTTAGGTGTACAGATTTTAGTATGTTTATCCTATCTTATAGGTCTAGCATCCACTTAAAAGTGAGTGTATACCATATATGTCTTTCTGATTCCGGGATACCTCACTCTGGATGATCTTTTCTAGATTGTTTGTTTGTTTCTTCATGTTTACTTTTCATGACTTCTTTGAATGGTCTACATATAAATTTGTCTGTTGCGTAGCTGGTAAAGATGTTTCCTATTTTATAAGGTGCTTCATCATTAAGGAATGGATTGCAAAAGCTTTTTAGTTCCATGTTGTAAGACCTGGAGTCTCACTGCTCAGGAGCTCAGGATTGTGCCCTTCCAAGGAACACTTACTGACCACACCTCGATGCAAAAGCAAGAGTTTTATTCATATCGTGATAGGGTTGCTCCTCCAAAGAGAGGAGATGACCCCGAGCATGCAAAGCACAGGGTTTTTATACTTAAAAACCTGGCCACTTTTGCTCTATACATTGATTGGTCAGCAAGAATAGCATGAAGATAGTTTACAGCTAGTTGTTTGCAGTTTCTGGCCATTTGTGATTTTTCTCAAAACAATTCACCCTGCCATTATTTTTTAAAAAACTATCTCAGAGCAGTTCATCCTGCCCTTTGAGAGCTATCTGCCTCTGGATTCAATTCAAGGCTATCTCAGAGCAGTTCATCCTACTGTTCGAGAGCTATGTGCCTCTGGCTTTAATTCAAGGATGGGAATAGTCACAGCTGTTTTACTTTTACAGTTGTTTTCATTCTTGGGTGGGCTCTCAGATGGAAATGAAGAGAGACAGAGAATGAGAGAGCAGGACATGATAGGGGGGAGAGAGAGAGAGGGGCACCACAACAGAGAAAGGGCAAGAAGGCAATAGCAAGAGGGCAAGAGAGGCCAAGAGAGAGACAAAGTGGGCAGGTATATCCTTTTAAGGAGCAAAGTAACCACACCTGCCCTCCCTGGCTGTCAACATATAATGACATCACAGGTTGCTAGGAAAGACAGAAGCAGGTGACTAAATACTAAGTGTTGGCATAGGCCTTTAACCCCAGCACTCTGCCAGGCAGAAGCAGGCCAGGCTCTGTGAGTTCAAGGTCAGGCTGGTCTACAGATCTAGTCCAAGATAGCCAAGGCTAAAAGGAGAAACCCTCTCTCAAAATACCAAAATATTCATATGTATAATTAATATATTCTCACTAAATATAGTAATATAAACCAATATATTTAATAAATATGTTATATATTAATATATACATTTTGTTTTAATCATATGTATATGTTTCAATTTATGTTTTAATCATATAGATATATGATTGAAATTAAAAATCTGAGCCAGGCTTTGTGGCACATATCTATAATCCTGTCTCTCCAGGAGACACGAGCATGCTGCTGTGTAAATTCAGTGTCACCCTGGTCTACAAAGCAAGTCCAGGACATGCACGGCTAGAGAGAAACATTGTCTAAAAAACAGGCTAGATATGTCTGAAATCACATAGTGTGACTAGGCTATAAGAAAGTCTTGCCAGGCATGGTGACACACATCCATAGTCCCAGCACTTGAGAGGCAGATGAAGGTAGGTCTCTGTGAGTTCAAAGTCAGCCTGGTTTACAAAGAGATTCCTGGATTGGCAATGATGCACTGAGACACCATGTCGCAAAAATAAAACATTAAATTAAATTAAAAAAATCAAAGCCTGGACTGTTGGCAAATGCCTCTAATACTAGCACTATGACTGACAGAGGGAAATTTATCTGTGTTAGTTAAAGGCCTGCCTGGTCTAGTAAGCATGACAGGTCAGTCAAGGCCATACAGAAAATCTCTTTCTCAAAAAACAACATCCAGGGATGTAAACAAAAACTTCTAGTATCTGAAGGTTGTTTCTTTTTTTTTTTTTTTTCACTTTTTAAAAATTTATGTTTTTGTAAATTACAGTTTATTTACATTGTATCCACGCTGTGGCTGCATCCTTCATCCCCTCCTTTACTCAACCTCCTAACTTCCTCCCATTTCTGTCCCCAAGTTCACTGATAGGGGAAGTCCTCCTCCACTTCCATCTGACCCTAGCCTATGAGATCTCATCAGAACTGGCTGCATTGTCCTCCTCTGTGGCCTGCTCCCCCATCAAGGGGAGGTGTCCAAAGAGCCAGACACTGAGTTCATATCAGAAACAGTTCTTGTTCCCATTACTAAGAAACTCACTTGGAGACTGAGCTGCCATGGAATATATCTAGTCAGGAGTGGAAGAGGTTCAAGGTTATCTCCATGCATGGTCTTTGGTTGGAGTATCAGCCCCCCAAAATACTCCTGTGCCCAGTATTTTTTCATCTGTTGCTCTCCATGTGGAACTCCTGCCCCCCTCAAAAGTCTTCCTTAGTCATCAGGGAAATGCAAATCAAAATGAATCCGGGATCTCACATTACACCTATCAGAATGGAAAACATCAAAAACTCAAATGACAACACATGCTGGAGAGGATGTGCGGAAAGGGGAACACTCCTCCACTTCTGGTGGTAATGTAAACTTGTACAACCACTTTGGAAATCAATGTGGTAATTTCTCAGAAAATAAGGAATAGTGCTACCTCAAGATCCAGCTATACCACTCCTAGGCATATATCCAAAATTTGATCAAGTGTACAACAAGGACATTTGCTTGACCATGTTTGTAGCTGCTTTATTTGTAATAGGCAGAAGCTGGAAACACCCAGGTGCCAATCAGTTGAGGAGTGGATATAGAAATTTGGTACATTTACACAAGGGAATACTACTCAGCATTTAAAAATAAGGAAATCATGAAATTGGCAGGCAAATAGTGGGATCTAGAAAAGATCATCCTGAGTGAGGTATCCTAGAAGCAGAAAGACATGCAGAGTATATACTCACTTATAAGTGAGTATTAGACATATAATACAGGATAAACGTACTAATATCTGTACACCCTAAGAATCTAATTATGAAAAGAAACATGGCCTTGGATGAAGTAAATTATTTACCATGTTCACGTATAATGTAGTGGAGGAGGTCACCAATTGTGGTTGTGTTCTATATTTTGAAACAATGGAGTAGCTATCAAAGTTTGCTGTATGTGTATCAAATCCAATAACTGACATTTATTAGGTCATTCTGATATTCTTTCTGTGACTGCTGTTGATCTAATGCATTTCCACTTGGTGATAGGTATTTTTCGGATGCAAAGTATAGAATGGGATTCCCATCATCTATGTGATCCATTGCTTATTTATATCAGGTAGTGTATAATCATGCTTTTCAAGGAAGAGTCTCTGAGAAAGCACGGTGCTTTTGTTTTTCATTTTCACAAATTCCTTTAAGATGTTTGTTTTCAAGCCTGATTTGGATGCCAGTAATTAGGCAAAGCTGCATTTGAAATCTTGATTCTCATGCCTTCTGAGTACACGTCCAATTGTGGAAGATGTTCCCTGGATGTGTTCTATTTTTACCAATGTTAGTGTTAAAATGCTTAATAGTGTGTATGTATGTATGACTGTATACATAAATATATGTGTATTCATATACATATATATAAATATATATTGTTTAAAGTTCCATTCTTCTTCGTGTTTCCATTAGTTAGTATACGGCACCTAATGTTGAAGTACTGCCTTCTGAGAGAATTATCTAGAGGTGTTAAATAATGTAACAGCAATGATATTTATTTCAAAAAAGCATGTTGTGTGTTTGTAATGTTACTATGGGTTTTTAGGCCATGACAGATGTGTGAAGACTTGGTGACAGCTTTGTGGGGTTTATTTTCTTCATTGTTATATGATGTTCAACGTCATGTTGCCAGTTTTGCTTACCACAGACATTCCCCATTGAGTTCATTGATACTCAAATAACCTTACTTGAAATATTACATCAGTAAAATATTGTCTTCTATCCAGATTATAAACTTACTGTTATATAAGGATGGAAGAACATGAAATAATTTGAATAATAAATGCTATTTCCAAATTAAAATGATATAATCCTCTCGTGTTCTTTTGTTGGAAACTTGTTTCTGTGCTGTATTGTGCAATATTACACTTTTCAGTTTTTCTGTTATCCTAATTGAAACTTGTTCTTAGTTCATTCTTAGGAGTAAAGTTTTGCTCATGACATTGTCTCAGATCTATAAGTGAATGTCAGAGAATTGTCTCAGTGGGAATAGTTGGTTGTTTCTAAGCCTGATGTTTTGAGTTCAATTTCTGGGTAGCCCATATTACTCCTATAGATTTTTCTACTATTTTTATACTTGGGCTATTGTATATACAAATTCACACAGCAGCACATACATAAATCAATTTTAAACCTAAATAAGGGCCAGTTTTTTCACTGGTCAAAAGACTCTGGGTTTCATGTCGAAAACTCATATATGGGATGTAAACAGATAGCAAACAGGTTGTAGTTTTGGACTGAAAACATAATTTTTTATCTCTCAGTCAGTTTCAGAGTTGTTCCCATGTAAAGGGATCAGCAATATAAGGTACCATATTATTGAACAAACAATCATTATCATGTTGAAATCAAAACAAGTTTGGAGAGATTAAAATATATTTTTGGGCTCTTGCAATGCCTGTTGTATTAGTCCAAGTTGCTACCTATTTTCCTAGAGAAGCCTCCCAATAGAGAGACAAGCTGGTTGCCTTGAGCAATAGAAAATGCATGTTTTAAGTAAACTTTATATAAAAGCCTTTTTAATTTAGAATATAAGCACACTGTAGGTATCTTGTACCTGTTTGGAGGTTTAGGCCTAGATTTTTATATATGTTGTAGCTATTTTTCCTATCCCCATTTATATATAGAATGGGTAGTTATGCCTTTATAGCCAAACTTTATTTAAACTCCATCTTACCTTTCGCATTTAAGCATACCCTAGGCATCTTGTACCTGGGTTTTACATTGTTTGTGGCTATTTTTTGGCTTATACCTTATTTAAACAAGATGGGTAGTTATGACTTTATAGCCAAACATTATTTAAACTCCCCCTTACCTCTAGCATTTAAGCATACCCTAGGCATCTTGTACCTGGGCTTTACGCTGATAGTGGCTATTTTTGGCTTGCCCATTATTTATACAGACTGGACAGTTATGCCTTTATAGCCAAACTTTATATAAACTCGCTTAGCATTAGCATATAAACTCTCTTACCCTTAGCATTAAGTATATCTTAGGCATCCTGTACATGAACTTTTACATTGGTTTTGGCTATTCACAACAATAAGTTGTCCTCTCACTCGCATGTACACACTCAAACATTTTTCAATGTATGAAATTAAAGCAAAGGAGAAAATTCACTTATTGACAACATCAGAAATTATTTGCAATTGTAAATAAATGTAGAATTTGAAGACTTATTACCGTTCATTAAAAGAAAAATGGTACCTTTGCACATCTTATTTTATCCTTTCATTCCTTGATTCAAGAATAGGTCATTAAAAATATCTTAGATTGGCTCACAGGTGCATCCCTGTCATCCTAGACCTGGGAGTCCATGGCAAGCTAATCTTTCTGAGACTGTGGTCAGCTTGGACCACAGAGTGAGTTCTCTTTTGTATTTGTTTGTTCATTCATTCATTTGTTTGTTTTTTAGACAGAATTTTCTTGTGTAGCCTTGGCTGTCCTAGACTCACTTTGTAGACCTGGCTAGCCTCAAATTCAGGCCTCTTATTTCCTGAGTGCTGGGATTACAGGTATGTGCCACCATGCGCAGCTCCAAAGATTGAGTTCTAAAACAGGCATGGCCATATAGAAATATCATGGATTTAAATGATCCCCAAAACTGTACTCTGTATCTCAAATTATAGGGTTTTCCCCTCTCATGGATAGTCCACAGAGCTGGGTCCTGGTACTGTTCCTGGTCCTGTTCCTCAGAGCCTACTCTTGGCCCAGCTGTGGCCCTAAAAGTCTGCTGTCAAGTACTTGCCCTGTTGAGCTTTTTTTCTGGGGCTCAATCTATCCCAGTAGACCCCCTGCACACCAACTACACACCTGGCAGCATCTTCTATAGATGGATGCACATGCCCAACTTGCAGGAAACTCTCGACAAAAACAGGCTCCATACCCCTTTGCTCAGCCAGGACCACAGCCCAGGAATGGCTCCACCCACTGTGGGCAGATTGGGAGGCCCCATCTCCGAATACATCACTTAAATTGAGTAAGCAACACCTTTTTAATAATAATATGAAACCAACAACAATAACGCAAGAGTGAAAAACAGCAGTTTAAAAATATACAAAATTAAGGGAATCATTTCTCTAAGGGGAGCAGGCGCTGGGTGCATCTCAGCCGGCAATTGTACCAATTATATGTCTACCTCGGGCAGCGAGGACAGGGGATCGGGTGCCCCCAAGTGCACCACAGTGGAGAGAAACAGTAGCTCATCCATCAGGTCCACAAGGGCCTCTGAGTCCTCTGATGCTAAAGCCGGAGGTTGCACTGGTCTAGCTTCTGGCAAAACTGGGGGTCCCACAGTCATGGGATCCAGGAGCTCAGCATCTTCTTGGGGCTGAGCATCTGCCCCCGAAGCCAGTCTCCATGTCTCCTGGGCCACCAAGGGCTCTTGCAAGGGTTGTCTTCTGTCAACCCTGTCAACTGTCTCCACAGTTGAGACCCCAAGTAGCCCAGGATCTGAGCACAGAAAGGAGTGAGCCGTCGTCCGGGATAGGGGAGCAGCCTGAAGGCACACAGAATGGGGTGAGCTAGCCCAAGATGGCCTCTCCATGCCAGGGAAAGCACAGTCCCTTCTCCTACCCGCAGAACGGTCAAGCTGACAGACATCCTGTTCTGCTTCATTGGCCAGAGCTTCAGGACACTTCCCCTGTGGGACACGGGGCTGGAATCAGCTGCTGGCTCACCAGGCACCTCCCCTGGGTCCACACCCTCTTCCTAATCATCCTCCTCCTTCTCCTCCTCCTTGGACTTCAGCTTATCCTGGGCTTATCCATTGCCCAGAGGATCTCCCCAGATTGGCAGTCCAACTCTGCAGTGGGCTCATGGATCCTGGCATAGTCTAGCAGCTGCCTCACGATGGCCAGGTCCGGGGCCCCATAGAAATCCTGGGGGAATTTCTGCAGCCACTGGGACAAGAACTAGAAGATGGCACTGTGGGTGAGAGCAGGGCAGAGGGACACGGTGTTGTGAGCCTGGACTCGCTTCGGGGCTGCGGGGGGGAGACATTGGTATACCCCAGGGCCCTTCCTTTTCGGTCCCTCCCTCTGCTGTTCAAATCCCAGGAGCCCAGTGGGAAACCTCTGTCCTCGACCAGCAGGTGAGTTCGCGGAGACAGTCCCTAGGGAGAGAACCCTAAAGGTGAGGCTTCTGGCCAAAACTGACCCTCCACCCTGGTGCCAAACACCCCTACTCGCTCACCTCTCACTCCATCCTAAGCCCACTCATGTCTTTGTCTGCTGGTCCACCTGAAGAATCTATACCTGATAGTCCACGGGGGTGTCACCTCTAAGGCCCCATGTCTCCAACCCACCCAGACATCTAGAAGGAACTATTAGAATCTTCCCAGGGTGGGGTTTGGGGGTGCTAGGGGCTCCATCCATAACAAACACAGCAAATGGGGTCCAGAATCCTTTACACAAACGGGGAAAGGATGCTCAGGGCGTGAGAAAGGGTGGTGTCTGACATTCCCTGGGGAAGGTAAATGGCACCTGTTAGAGCCCCACCCCTGCCTCAATCGCCCATGTTTGGCCATGTCACTTTAAGGGGCCAGCTCTGGGTCCCAGGCTGCTGGGACTCAGACGTCCAGTTCTGTGAGGGCACAAGGTGGCACAGGCCCTGGGAAACAGCAGGAGGAGATCTGAGGGCTGGCTAGATCCCTGGTGGAACCACTCTCCTGCCTTTTAAGGATCAGGTCCAGAACCACCCAGATGGTGGCAAACTTTGGATAAAGGACCAGAAAGAAGCAGTGGGACGCCCTGTGGTCCCTCTGCACAGTGGTGGGCAAATAGGGGATCATCTGCTCCACATAGTCCAAGCCATCATTGCTGAAAATAGGGATGTCATGCAGGAAGGCTCACTCCCTTTCGCTATGAGGAAGTACCAGGGCAGGAAGGAGGCTTTAAATGTGCAAACCTCAAGGGGCACCAAAGACCCCTTTCCCTACACCTAAGTGGGAAGCAGGCATGAAAAGCATTCCTCAGTGTCCCAACAGGAACACTCTCCCAGGCTTCGACCATGGTGGATAGGGGGTCGGGTGGACCAGAATGCTTCCCTGCTGCAGGGTGGTCCTGGTTACCTTGGTCTCCCAGGGGTAAACAGGCCAGAAACGTGTCAGGGTGAGCACCACGTGTCTCCAGCAGCGGCACAGGTGACCACCGCTGTCTTCTCTGAGACCGGAACCCCTGGAGGTCTGGAAGCAGAACAGACTCATCTCTCCAGTTCCTCTGGACTGGCTGGCCTGTCCAGGCTGCTGTTGCTGTTGCTGGCCTCCTGTTACCTGGCAACTGGGGTTCCGAGTTCCACCCAGAACAATGCTGAGGAAACATGGTCACTTCCCGGAGTCACCCTGCCAGAGCCTTCCCCTAATGGGCTCTCCCTGCGGGCCACCAGCCCAGCAGGCTCTGCTGATGAAACCGTCAACCATTCCAGAGATAAGTGATGGAGAAGTTGCCTCCCATCACCACTAAAGTGCTCAGAGACACAGGAGACGGTTGAAGGATGAAAAGAAATGCAGCAGAAGAGAGGGATGGCTACCAGGACTGCTCAGAGGTTAGGATCACGAGATACTCTTCCAGAGTTCTATTCCTGCCACCAGTGGCGGCTCAGAGCCGGCGCACTCTGCTGGCTAGCTGATTAATTAGGAGAGAGTGAAACAGGAGAATACTGGTCGTGATTCTAGTCCTGGTCTCTCCCATACTAGAGAGAAAGCTTAGGAATGCAGCCAATGTGGTAAATCATTTTTTAATTCTCTCCTAATGCATGAAAGATCACACACTGGGAAGAATCCACATGAATGTAATCAGTGTGATAAAAACTTTACATATAACTGTCATCTCCTAATACATAAAAAGAACATACACTGGAGAGAAACTTCATGAAGTCAACCAGTGTTGTAAAATATTTTCATGTAACAGTCATCTCCAAATGCATAAAAGCACCCATACTGGAAAGAAACCATATAAATGTAAAAAATGTGGTAAAGCCTCTGAATGTCATAGTAGTCTCCAAAAACATAAAAGAACACACACTGGAGAGAAACTTCATGAATGTACCCATTTCAGAGTAGTCTTTGAAAACATAAAATAACACACAATGGATAAAAACCTTATGAATGTAAACAGTGTGGTTTCACCTTTGTACAACACAGTCATCTCCTAATACATAAAAAATGCATACTGGAGAAAAACTATGAATATAACTAATATCATAAAGGCTTTCCATGTAACAGTTATCTTCCAAGACAAGGAAACATATTGGAGTGAAACCCTATGCATGTAACCAATGTCGCAAAGCCATTGCAAGGCATAACAATCCACAAATACATGAAAGAATACACACTGAAGAGAAATGCTGTGAACATAAAATCTTCTAAGACATGAAGATCACATAATGGAGAGAAATCTTATCCATATAATCAATGTGGTAAAACTTTTGCTAATCAGAATCATCTTCAAAGTCATGGAAGAATTCATACAGAATTCACACAGAAAGACTATGAATGTACTTAACATTATCATGAAAGAATTTGTACTGGAGAGAAAACTTATCGATGTGTTAAAATGTGAGGCCTTGCACATCTCTATAATCTTCATGGTCATAAAAGTTTCACACTGGAGAAGAATTCTGTGAATATAATCAATGTGGTAAGGCCTCTGTATTCTCCAGTCTGCTCACTACAACTCAAACACTAGTTCAATGCAAATGACAAAAATTTATTGTCATCTAGGCACTACTGGTTGATTAGGGCCACATAACAATCTTTGGAGCTCAATTGTGACACCTACACACCCACTGAGACAGAAAATTACAGAGGTTCTAGGCTTGAAAAATCAAAACTGTCTATGCTATCTTACAAATAATTTTTTCCATCAATCAACATTTAGGGATATGTGATGTCTTTATGTCTTTGATGATGTCAACTGATGCAATATGTAGGTTTTACAGTAGAACAAATCATATCCATTTGTTCTTTTGTGGTTAGGAAGACATATTGTGTTTTAGGGAAGAGAAATTTTAGTTTGGAACAGTCATTATGTTTAGGGGAACAGAAGCCATGGTATGGAACCATCACATTTTGTGGAAAAAAAAAAAACAATGAATAACAAAAGCTGGTCAGCTATTGGGAAGTCTGTAGCTTTCTTATGGACTATGAACTTAAAGAGTGCTTCAGAGTGTGTAAGCAACCCGATAAAGCCTTTGCATATCACAGTAGACTTTGAGAACCTGAAAGAATCCATTCTGAAGGATATCTGTTAGAATAAAAGATTTGTTAAGATCTTTGACCAACCAACTTGCATTCATTTAAGCAAGATTAATTGGGCGGGGATATTTTAACAAGTGTCAACAATGTATTCATACATTATGACATCCATCCTTGTTTTAAGGTCATATGGACAAAAGGTCTATGAATTTATACATTGAGGTAGCCCTTTTAGATTTTACAATTATCTTCAATTACATTAAATGAATCATCCAGTTGTAAAATTTATGGTGTGGATTAGTGCCTTTTCTGTGACAAAACACAATGTCTAAGGCAACTTCCAAAAGTGTTTACTTTGCGTTCCTGTTTCAGAGGGATATGGGATCACTATGAAATGGACAAAAGTGTCACACCTGGCAGATAAACTAGGAAGCTTGGAGCTCACATCCTCAACCTACAGCATGAAGCAGAGTGTGGGAACTACAAATGATATCCAGTTGAAAACTATCAAGCCCATCCCAAGTAACATATTTCCACGAGCAGGGCTGCATTTCTTAAACATTCCCAAATGACACCACCAACTGAGAAGGATTCATTTCTCTGACTTCAAACCTACATGTTTGATGTCTGTTACATGAAGGAATTCATAATGAAGAAAAACTCTGTAGACAAGCCTATAGTTACCTCAACACTTGAGCTACAGGAATAAATGGTTACACATGAAAAATATTCATGAGTAAACATATTAGTTTAGGAATTTGTTTTAATTTCCATTATGTGATAACAATATGTCTTTGTGTGTTTATGTGCCTATGCATTCTAGTCTACAGGAAGAACAGACCAGCCAAGATGGCGGCGCCGGGAAAACAGCGCGTCTGAGCAGCAGGGCAGCACTTTCCGGGCAGAGGCCAGGAGACTGAACTCTGGCCCCTGAAACTACATCGATCAGGTTTCCCAGGTGAGGGGAGGCTCCCACGGCGTGGGAATCGGTCGGGTCCACTCACGGTTACCCAGCCAGAACCCGGAAGAAATCCCGGGTAACGCGGGCTTTGGGTCTCCAGGCTGGAGCCACAAGCGGGCGGGTCCCAGCCACTTTCCCAGGCTGATCCGTGGGCACAAGGGGGTACCTGAGACTGGGAGTCCTAGTCGCGGGGACCCCACGGGAAGCAGGGTTGCGGATCTGATCGCAGGTTACCCAGTCTCTCCCTGGAAAATCTCTGCCGCCATCACAGCCGAACTCCTGCCGCGCGCAGAGAGTTTTTACAGACAAGCTGTGTGCCCCAATACACAGTACTTCTGTCCGGAGAGGACCACACGGAGAACTTTCCCAGGCTGATCCGTGGGCACAAGGGTACCTGAGACTGGGAGTCCCAGTCGCGGGGGGACCCCACGGGGAAGCAGGGTTGCGGGTCTGATCGCAGGTCACCCAGTCTTTCCCAGGAAGGTCTCTGCAGCCAGCACAGGCAAGCTCCTGCCGCGCAGAGAGCCTTGCACACAGCTCAGCGGTACAGAGAAGCTGTGCGCCCCAGTACAACAGGGACTAGGAACCCCTGTCCGGAGAGGACCCCACAGAGAACGAAGAAACCGTGCTGCGGGGGCCACCTAGGGAAAGTCTAGCAGACTGCAGACTGCAAACAGACAGAACTGAGTGCCCCAAGACACCACAGCAGTACTCACCAGCCACAGATTACCACAGCTGATCACTAAATTTACAGCAAGAAACCCAGAAGGAGGGCAGCTGACCCCAGGACTTCACCCGGTGAGAGGAGAGCCCTCTTGACTAATCAGAACCACAGGTACCACCCAGGTCTCTAGGCCTGAGGTGAGCTGTAGCAACTCCTGAAAAACAGCGGACATCCAGGGACTATACCCAAAAGGCTGGGAAGGCTTCCTTCAGGAAAAAACATCTTTCTGCCAAAGGGATTCTCTCCACTACAAGAGTCCAGGAACAACCAGAAACTAAATTCAAACAACTAAGATAGCCCAATGGGTAGAGGACAGCGTAAAAGTTCAACCAACAGAAGCCAGAGCATTATGGCATCTCCAGAACCCAGTTATCCAGGGCAAATAGCCCTAGACACCCCAGCATAAATGAAATTCAAGGAGACGACCTAACATCTATGTTCAAGCAGATGATAACAGAGGCAACAAATAAAATACGAAAAGAATTAGAGGAAGATAAAAACAAGCAGATCATGGCTATCCGTAAAGAAATGGAGGAAATTAAAGACAAGGAGATTATGGCCATCCGTGAAGAAATACAGGAAGCTGCAGCCAAACAGTCTATGGCCTTTAGAGAGGAAATGCTTAAATCACTGAATGAAATAAAAGAAACAGTGGATTGTTCAAACAAACAGCTGAAGGAATTGATGGAAAAACATGAAAATACAGTCAGACAGGGAAGGAAACCAACAAAATAGCCCAAGACCTGAAGATAGAATTGGAAAAATTAAAAAAACACAAATGGAAGAAATTGTGGAGAGAAAGAACTTAGGGAAGAAAGCAGGAACCACAGAGATTAGCATAACCAATAGGCTACAAGAAATGGAAGAAAGAATCTCAGGTGTGGAAGATACAATGGAAGAAATAGATGTATCTGTCAAAGAAAATGATAAATCTAAAAATTCCTGACACAGACGGTCCAAGAAATTCAGGACAACATAAAAAGACAAAACCTAAGAATAATAGGAATAGAGGAAAAGAAGATTCCCTGCACCAAGGCCCAGAAAATATTTTCAACAAAATCATTGAAGAAAATTTCCCCAACTTAAAGGAGAGGCCAATAAGAATACAAGAGTCCTATAGAACACCCAATAAAGTAGACCAGAAAAGAAAATCCTCCCGCCACATAATAATCAAAACTGTAAGTATACAGAACAAAGAAAAAATACTAAAAGCTGCAAGAGAAAAAGGCCAAGTAACATATAATGGCAAACCCATTAGAATCACACCTGACTTTTCAACAGAGACTATGAAAGCCAGAAGGGCCTGGACAGATATCATGCAGACCCTAAGAGAACACAGATGTCAGCCCAGGCTACTATACCCTGCAAAACTCTCAGTCCTCATAGACGGAGAAAACAAGATATTCAATGACAAAAACAAATTTCAACAATACCTACAAACAAATCCAGCACTACAGAAGACACTGGAAGGGAAAATAAAACCCAAGAATGCTAGCTACATTCAAGAAAACACAGGGAATAAATAACCTCACTTCAGTAAAACAAAAAAGCAACCAAGCACACAACCGTATGACCACAGCCAACATCAAAGTGAAAGGATTTAACAGCCGCTGGTCATTACTCTCTCTCAATATCAATGGACTTAATTCTCCAATAAAAAGACAAAGACTAACAGAATGGATGTAAAAGAAAACCCAGCAATCTGTTATATACAAGAAACACACCTAAGACACAAAGATAGACACTTCCTGAGGGTAAAGGGATGGAAGACAGCTTTTCAAGCAAATGGACCCAAGAAGCAAGCAGGAGTAGCCATTCTAATATCTGACAAAATAGTCTTTCAACCAAAATTAATCAAAAGAGATGGGAAGGACACTTCATACTCATCAAGGGAAAATTCCACCAAGAAGACATCACAATCCTGAACATCTATGCCCCAAATACAAGGGCACCCACATTTTGAAAGAAACATTGATAAAACTTAAAACACATATAGATCCCCACACACTAATAGTAGGAGACTTCAACACCCCACTCTCAACAAAGGACAGATCAACAAAACAGAAATTAAACAAAAAAAACAATATCTCTAACAGAAATAATGAATCAAATGGACCTAACAGACATTTACAGAACCCTACACCCAAACACAAAAGAATTTACCTTCTTCTCAGCACCTCATGGAACCTTCTCCAAAATAGACCACATAGTTGGTCACAAAGCAAGCCTCAACAAATACAGGAAGATTGAAATAATCCCTTGTATCCTGTCAGATCACCATGGAATAAAGCTGGACCTCAGTAACAACAGAAATAGCAAAAAGCCTACACATACATGGAAACTGAACAACTTGCTACTAAAAGACAGCTGGGTCAGGGAAGAAATAAAGAAAGAAATTAAAATCTTCCTAGAACTCAATGAAAATGAAGACACAACATACCCAAACTTGTGGGACACAATGAAAGCAGTGCTAAGAGGAAAGTTCATAGTACTAAGTGCCTTCAAGAAGAAATTTGAGACAGCGCATTCAAGCAACTTAATGGCTCACTTAAAAACCCTAGAAAAAGAAGAAGCAGAGACACCAAGAAGGAGCAGACGGCTGGAAATAATCAAACTCAGGGCTGAAATCAATCAATTAGAAACAAATAAAACAATTCAAAGAATCAATGAAACCAAGAGCTGGTTCTTTGAGAAAATCAACAAGATAGACAAACCCTTAGCCAAGCTAACTAAAAGGCAGCGAGACACCATCCAAATCAACAAAATCAGAAATGAAAAGGGGGACATAACTACAGACACTGAGGAAATCCAAGCAATCATTAGGACTTACTTCAAAAAATCTATACTGGAACAAAATTTGAAAATTTAAATGAAATGGACAAGTTTCTTGACCGATTCCACTTACCAAAGCTAAATCAGGACCAGGTAAATCAATTAAATAGTCCTATATCCCCAAGGAAATAGAAGCAGTCATCGAAAGTCTCCCATCCAAAAAGCCCAGGACCTGATGGTTTCAGCGCAGAATTCTACCAAACATTCAAAGAAGAGCTAACACCAACTCTCTTCAAACTATTTCACAAAATAGAAACAGAAGGAGCATTACCAAACTCATTCTATGAAGCCACAGTCACCTTGGTACCTAAACCTCACAAAGACTCAACAAAGAAAGAGAATTTCAGGCCAATCTCCCTTATGAACATTGATGCAAAAATACTCAACAAAATACTGCAAACCGAATACAAGAACACATCAAAGATATCATCCACCATGACCAAGTAGGCTTCATCCCAGGTATGCAGGGATGGTTCAATATACGGAAATCCATCAATGTGATCCACCATATTAACAAATTGAAAGAAAAAAACCACATGATAATCTCCCTAGACGCTGAAAAAAGCCTTTGACAAAATCCGACATCCATTCATGTTTAAAGTATTGGAGAGATCAGGATACAAGGCACATATCTAAACATAGTAAAGGCGATATACAGCAAACCTATAGCCAACATCAAACTGAACGGAGAGAAACTTAAAGCAATCCCACTAAAATCAGGGACAAGACAAGGCTGCCCACTCTCTCCATATCTCTTCAACATACTGCTGGAAGTCCTTGCTAGAGCAATAAGACAGTTGAAGGAGATCAAGGGGATACAAATTGGAAAGGAAGAAGTGAAATTATCATTATTTGCAGATGATATGATAGTATACGTGAGTGACCCAAAAAAATCTACCAGGGAACTCCTACAGCTGATAAACACCTTCAGCAAAGTGGCCGGATACAAAATTAACTCAAAAAAATCAGTAGCCCTCCTGTATACAAAAGACAAAAGGGCTGAGAAAGAAATTAGGGAAACAACACCCTTCACAATAGCCACAAATGACATAAGGTACCTCGGAGTAATCCTAACCAAGGAAGTCAAAGACTTGTATGAAAAAAATTTCAAATCTCTGAAGAAAGAACTAGAAGAAGATATGAGAAGATGGAAAGATCTCCCATGCTCATGGCTTGGTAGGATTAACATAGTAAAAATGGCCATCTTACAAAAAGCAATCTACAGATTCAATGCAATGCCCATCAAATTACCAACACAATTATTTACAGACCTGGAAAGAAAAATTCTCAACTTCATATGGAATAACAAGAAACCCAGAATTGCTAAAACAATCCTCTACAATAAAAGATCTTCTGGAGGTATCTCCATCCCTGATCTTAAGTTGTACTATAGAGAAACAGTTTTAAAAACTGCATGGTACTGGCATAGAAACAGAATGGTGGATCAATGGAACCGAACAGAGGACCCAGAAATAAACCCACACACTTATGGACACCTGATCTTTGACAAAGACGCCAAAACCATACAATGGAAAAAAGATAGCTTCTTCAACAAATGGTGCTGGTCCAACTGGATGTCTACATGTAGAGAAATGAAAATACATCCATACTTATCACCCTGCACAAAACTGAAGTCCAAGTGGATCAAAGACCTTAACATAAAACCAGACACATTAAATCGGCTTGAAAAAAAAGTGGGGAATACCCTAGAACTCATTGGTACAGGGGAAAACTTCCTGAACAGAACACCAACAGCACAGGCTCTAAGAGCAAAAATCAATAAATGGGACCTCATGAAACTGAAAAGCTTCTGTAAAGCAAAGGACACCATCATCAAAACAAAGTGACTGCCTACAGATTGGGAAAGAATTTTCACCAACCCTTTATGTGATAGAGGACTCATATCCAGTATATATAAAGAACTAAAGAAGCTGAAAAGCAGCAAACCAAGTAATCCACTTAAAAAAATGGGGAACAGAGCTAAACAAAGAATTCTCGACAGAGGAATATCGAATGCCAGAGAAGCACTTAAAGAAATGCTCAACCTCATTAGCCATTAGGGAAATGCAAATCAAAACAACCCTGAGATTTCACCTTACACCCATGAGAATGGCCAAGATCAAAAACTCAAGTGACAACACATGCTGGAGAGGTTGTGGAGAAAGGGGAACCCTTCTTTACTGCTGGTGGGAATGTAAACTTGTACAACCACTCTGGAAATCAATTTGGCGCTTTCTAAGACAACTAGGAATAGCACTTCCCCAAGATCCAGCCATACACTTCTGGGCATATATCCAAAAGAGGCTCAAGTACACAATAAGGACATTTGCTCAACCATGTTTGTAGCAGCTTTGTAATAGCCAGAAGCTGGAAACAACCCAGATGCCCCTCAACTGAAGAATGGATGCAGAAAATGTGGTACATCTGCACAATGGAATAATACTCGGCGATGAAAAATAAGGAAATCATGAAATTTGCAGGTAAATGTTTGGATCTGTAAAGGATCATCCTGAATGAGTTGTCCCAGAAGCAAAAGAAACACATGGTATATACTCACTCATATAGACATACAACATAGGACAAACCCACTAAAACATGTGCATCTAAAGAAACTAAGCAAGAGAGAGGACCCTAACTAAAATGTCCAATCCCCATCCAGAAAGGCAAAGAGGATGGACATCAGAAGAAGAAGAAAACAGGAAACAACCTAGGAACCTACCACAGAGGGCCTCTGAAAGCCTCTGCCCTACAGACTATCAAAGCAGATGCTGAGCCTGATGGGCAACTGTTGGGCAGAGTGAATGGAATTTTATGTAAGAACTGGGAAATAGTAAGAGCTAGAGAGTACAGGGCCTCCACAAAGAGAGCAACAGAACAATAAAATTTGAACACAGGGAACTTCCCAGAGACTCATACTCCAACCAAGGACTATTCATAGAGATAACCCAGAACCCCTGCACAGATGTAGCCCAGGGCAGTTCAGAGTCCAATTGGGTTACATAGTAATGTGAAGAGAGACTGCCTCTGACATAATCTGATTGGCCTGCTCTTTGATCACCTCCCCCTGGGGGGGAGAAGCCTTACCAGGCCATAGTAGAGGACAATGCAGCCACTTTTGATGTGAACTGATAGACTAAGATCAGAAAGGAGAGGAGAACCTCCCCTATCAGTGGACTTGGGGAGTGTCATGCATGCAGAGGGAGGAGGGAGGGTGGGCTTGGGAGGGGAGGAGGGAGGGGCTTATAGGGGGATGCAGAATGAATAAAGTGTAATTGAGGAAACATTTAAAAAAAATAAAAAATAAAAAATATATATCTTAGCTTGCCTCATATGTGCATCCCTGTCATCCTAGACCTGGGAGTTCATGGCAAGCTAATGCTTCTGAGATTGTGGTCAGCTTGGTCCACAGAGTGCGTTCTCTTTTGTGTTTGTTCATTAGTTTCTTCATTTGTTTGTTTGTGTTTTAGACAGAATTTCCTTGCCTGTCCTAGACTCACTTTATAGACCTGGCTGGCCTCAAATTCAAGTCTCTTCTTCCCTGAGTGCTGGGATTACAGATGTGTGCCACCATGCCCGGCTCCAAATATTGAGTTCTAAATCAGGCATGGCTATGTAGAAATATCATATATTTAAATTATCCCCCAAAATGTACTCTATATCTCAAATTACAGGGTTTTCCCCCTCAGGTATAGTGCCCAAGGAGCTGGGTTCTGGTACTGTTCCTGGCCCTGGTCCTCAGAGCCTAGCCCTCGGCCCAGCTATGGCCCCAAAAGTCCGCTATCAAGTGCTGGCCCTTTTGGGCTTTCTCTCTGGGGCTCAGTCTATCCCATTAGACCACTTGGGCACCAACTACACACCTGGCAACATCTTCTACAGATGGATGCACATGCCCTAGGCTCCATACCCCTTGTCTCAGCCCAGACCACAGCCCAGGAATGGCTCCACTCACTGTGGGCTGATGGGGAGGCCCCATCTCCGAATACATCGCTTAAGATAAGTAAGCAACACCTTTGTAATAATAATATGAAACCAACAACAATATCGCAAGAGTTAAAAACAGCAATTTAAAAATACACAAAATTAGGGAATCTTTTCTCTAAGGGGAGCAGGCGGTGGGTGCAGCCCAGCCGGTGATTGTACCAACTATATGTCCACCTCGGGCAGATAGGACATGGGATCAGGTGCCCCCAAGTGCGCCACAGTGGAGAGAAATAGTAGCTCATCCAACAAGTGCACAATGGACTGTGTGTCATCTGATGCTAAAGCCAGAGGTTGCACTGGTGCAGCTTTTGGCAAGATTGGGGGACCCGCAGCCATGGGATCCAGGAGCTCAGCATCCTCTTGGGGCATAGCTTCTGCCCCTGAAGCCGGTCTCAGTGTCTCCTGTGCCCCCAAGGACTCCTGCATGTGCAGGTCTGCATTCAAGGTCCCAAGGATCTGAGCACAGAAGAGGGTGAGCCATCAGCCGGGATCGGGGGACTGCCTGATGGCACCCAAAATGGGGTGAGCTCTCCCAAGATGGCGTCTACTTGCCAGGGAAGGTGCAGTCTGCTCTCCTGCCTGCAGGACGGTCAAGGTGACTGGCGTCCAGCTCTGCTCTCCTGGCAAGAGCTTCAGGACACTTTCCCAGTGAGACCCAGGGATGGAACCAGCTGCAGGTTCTCCTGACACCTCCCCAAGCTCTTCCTCCTCCTCCTCCTCTTCCTCCTCCTCTTCCTCCTCTTCATCTTCTTCCTCCTCTTCCTCCTTGGGCTTCATCCTCCTGACATTCTGCTCCTCCATTGCCAGAAGGATCTCCCCGGCCTGGCGGTCCAACTCTGCAGTGAGCACATGGATCCTGGCATTGTCCAACAGCCGCCTCATGATGGTCAGGTCCAGAGCCCCAGAGATATCCTGGGGGAATCTCTGTAGCCACTGGGACAGGAATGAGAAGATGACCTTGTGGGCAAGAGTAGGACAGAGGGACTTGGGGTCAGGAGCCTGGCCTTGCTTCTGGGCTACGGGGGTGGGGGACATGGGTGTCCACCAGGGCCCTTCCTCTCCTGTTCCTCCCTCTGCTGCTCAAAACCCAGGAGCCCGGTGGGAGACCTCTGTACTCCACCAGCCAGCGAGGTTGCAGGGACAGTTCCTAGGGCAAGAACCCCAAAGGCGAGGCTTCTGGCTATTATTGGTCCTCCATCCTGGCCATCCCAAATGCTCCTCCCCATTTACCTCCCCCTCGAAACAACCTCACTCACATCCTTGTTTTCTGGTCCTCCTCACATTCGGGCCTTAAGGATCTATACCTGTGACAGTCCACAGGGATGTCACCCCTAAGGCCCGTGTCCCCAACCCACCCAGATGTCTAGAGGGAGATATTCGAATCTTCCTAGGAAGGGGTTTGGGGGTGCTGGGGGCTCCATCCATCCCAAACACCACAGATGGGGTCCAGAATCCTTTACCCAAAGGATGCTCAGGGCTTGAGAAAGGGTGGTGTGTGACACTCCCTGCGGAAGGTGAATGGCACCTGCTAGAGCCCCACCCATGCCCCAATCGCCCATGTATGGCTATGTCACTTTAAAGGGCCAGGCCCAGAACCTAGGCTGCTGCGACACAGTCGTCTGGTTCTGTGAGGGCACAGGCCCTAGAAAACAGCAGGAGGAGGTCTGAGGGCTGGATCCCTGGTGGAGCCGCTTGACTGCCTTTTCAGGATCAGGTCCAGAAAACCATTCCAACGGTCACAAACTTTGGATAAAGGGCCAGAAATAGTGGTGGGCAAATAGGGGATCATCTGCTCCACGAAGTTCACGCCATCATTGCTGAGAAATGGGGATACCATGAAGGAAGGCTAGCTTCCTTTCACTCTGAGGAAGGGCCACGGCAGGAGGAAGGCTTGAAGTTTGCAAACCCCGAGGGGCACCAACGACCCCTTTCCCTACACTGAAGAGGGAAGCGGGCATGAAACGTGTTCCTCAGTGACCCAACAGGAACATTCGCCCAGGCCCCAACCGCGGTGGATGGGGGGTGGGAATGGACCAGAAAGCTCCCCCACCACACAGTGGCCCTGATTACCTTGGTCTCACGGTGGGGAACAGGCCAGGAACGTGTCAGTGAGCACACCATATGTCTCCAGCAGCGGCCCAGGCGACCACCGTTGGCTTCCAAGAGACCTAAGCCTTTGGAGGTCTGGAAGCAGAACAACAGACTCCTCTCTCCAGCTCCTCTGGACCAGCTGGTCTGTCCAGGCAGCTGTTGCTGCTGGCGTCTGGTTACCTGGCAACCAGTGTTCCGAGTTCCAACCAGAACAATGCTGAGGGAGCATGGTCACTTCCTGAAGTCATCTGCCCAAGCCTCGCCCTCATGGGATCTCCCTGGGGGCCACCAGCCCTTCAGGCTCTGCTGATTAAACCATCAACAATTCCAGAGAGAAATGATGGAGAAGTTGCCTCCCGTCACCACTAGAGGGCACAGAAGCACATGAGAGGGTGCAAGGATGAAAAGAACAGCAGCAGCAGAGAGGGATGGCTATCATCCCTCTTTATTCTTTTTATTATTATTATTATTATTATTATCATCATCATCATCATCATCATCATCATCATCATCATCATAATTCCTTTCTTCTTCCCTAGTATACTGCAAACAAATTCACCTTCTTTCATTTACCCTACTGAACTAAAATGTTCTCACCTCTCAGCCTTTGAATATGAATGCTCTTTATCCTTTCTGGGGTGTTAGGTACCTCTTGCTTTCCTTTAGGTTTCATAGTGGAATTTATAGTGATGTATACATTTCTATGCATGGTCTATGGGTTTGTTTATGGTGGATTACCCCACAAGACTGTAAGCTTATAGAGAAAGAGCAGTGTTTACTTCAATCATTTTTGTGTGTTCAGGACTTAGCACAGTATTGGGTACCTAATTCACAGTAACTATCTGTGGAAGGACAATTAACCTTTTAAACAGTAAATTCCTTTAACAAAGTCTTCATAATCTGATAGTAATACAGAATTCCCACCTAAAGGATGGAAGCATGTAGCATTTTATTTGTTAATGCCAGCCATTGTGCCATCTGTAAAAAACATTTCCTGAAGTCTTTTTATGTTGTTCTGTTACTGCTGTTACTAGGACAGCCTCCTCTATGCCTGTTCCCTTCTCTGTGTTCTCTTTAATTTATCCCATAACAAGTTACTTCCTTTAAGCTTTAGTGAGATTTAGCATCTGGCTTCATTATATCCAAAGACTATCTGTTTCTACCTGTTTTGTACAGAAGGTAGGAATACAACTCAGAGGTAGAACATTTGCTTCACTTATAGGAGGTAAGGAAGGAGGAGGAAGGGGAGGAGAAAAAAAGAACAGGAGAATCGAAACATTGCTTTTCGTTATGCAGATGCACTTCCTTCAATACAAGGGTTAACAGTCTTCTTGTCTCTGCATTCCAAATAAGGTAGAAATTCCACATACAGCAACAGTGATACTTATTTGGTGTTAGTTTTTAACCTGGTCCTTCTCCTGACATTTACCTGCTTTATATGTATTTGGTTTTATGTATATGTTCATTTTCTGGGATGAATCAATTTTTTCATTAGGTTTTATGAGAAGTCATATCCTCAGAAAGTGTCCTGAGCTTTGAATCCTACCATACTTATCCCTAGGAGATCATATCTGCAAAGGTGATTATGTCCTCTCTGTACATCATTTGATGTTATGACTTCAGGATGCATCTTGAACCTTGTTTTCAAGAGAATGTTGTAAACAAGCCTTAAGCTTAGCAGGCATTTTGTGCCTCATGAAAAAATTTCATCATAAAATGCCCTGTCTGAAAAGAGCATCTGAGATCATTGTACAATGCACTCAGTTATTTTCATTTTAGTCGTTAACATTATTAGTACTATTTATTGTTTTTCATTACTTTGTTAGAGAGCCAAATATGATGACCCCGGTGTAAGGGAATGTGTATATACTGTTAACTAAGAAAATAAAACCACACATTCAAAACAAGTAAAACCTCCAAATATTGATAAGAATTGGATTCAGATTTAGTGCCCAAAACTAATTCAGTTGAAATGTGGGAAAAACATTGAAACACCATTATTCAGCAAACGTTTAGAGTATATATGTAAATATGATGAAAGGAATGTACACATAAACACAACTTAAAAATTCTTGACACACGGTATATACTCACTCATATAGACATATAATATAGGATAAACCTACTAAAATCTGTACATCTAAATAAACTAATCAAGAGGGAGTATCCTGACTAAAATGCTCAATCCCTATCCTGTAAGGCAAAGAGGATGGAGATCAGAAGAAGAAGAAAATAGGAAACAAGTTAGGAACCTGCCACAGCTCTAAAAGGCTCTGCCCTGCAGACTATCAAAGCAGATGCTGAGACTTATGGCCAACTGTTGGGCAGAGTACATGGAATCTTATGAAAGAAGTGGGAAATAGTATGATCTGGAGAGGACAGAAACTCCACAAGGAGAGCAACAGAATGAGAAAATTTAAACACCAGGGTCTTTCCAGAGACTCCTACTCCAACCAAGTACCATGCATGGAGATAACCTAGAACCCCTGCACAGATGTAGCCCATGACAGTTAGTGTCCAAGTGGGTTACATAGTAATGGGAAGAGGGACTGCCTCTAACATAAACTGATTGGCCTGCTCTTTGATCTCAGGCCACAGAGGAAGACAATGCAGCCACTCCTCATGAGACCTAACAGACTAAGATCAGAAGGGAGGAAAGGGAGACCTCCCCTATCAGTGGACTTGGGTAGGATCATTCATGAAGAAAGGGAGAAGTAGGTGGGATTAGGAGGGGAGGAAGGAGGGGTTTATGGGGGGATACAAAGTGAATAATGTGTAATTAATAAAAGTTTAAAAAATAAAAAAAATATATTTAACACAAAAAATTAAATAAATAATAATAAAAAATTATTGGGCACACATACAAAAAGTGGGACTTCATTAAGATTTTTTTCCTTTTTGTTTTTTTTTACAGGAAAGTTTGAACATGTTCCTCCCCTGTCCTCCTTTTTATTCTCCTCCTCTCCCCTTCCCTTCCCTGCCTTCCTTGCTCAGTGTGAATTTACAAACATTGCACTTGAATGGATGCAGTTCTTCGAAAGCATTGCCAAAAGGACCCCTGCAGCCTCACTTCTAAACCTTGAACCTCAAATGCATTCTAGCTATTTTTTTCTTGCATTGGTGATTAAGTAAATTTTCTGGGGGGTAGGGGTAGATACCCAGACATGGTGAATTCGTCATCTACCCCTCCCGTTCCACATGCTTACATCCTTTAGCACTTTGGGAGCACATTGACAGAGGTTCCCACCCATTCAAACCACAATCATACATGTGATTTCTAAGATTTTCTGTGCCGTCCTGCAACGCCTGGGCCCATATTACCTATGTCCATCTACCACTGCAGCCCCTGCCTTTCTCTTCCTGTTCTCAAAAAACTGCTCCCACCCTTATAGTATGTTACCTCAGCATCAGGAAGAGGTTGATCTTTCATGTCCTTTCACCATCCCTGTTCCTCTGCTAGAACCTGCAAACAATCATGCTCCAGGGGCTGGATTTCTGGATCCTGCAATAAGGTGGCAGGGATTAGCTTCATAGCCGGGGCAAGGGTGACTCTATCGTTATTCAAGTGCAAAGCCTTGGATAATGTGTCATGTGGGTGTTCATGAGCCAGTAATCAGGTGGCTGCCTTATGACACTCTCAAGGGCATGAGGATCATAGATCGTGAGGTCCTGTCCCAGAGTCAGTTTGTCTGCATCTTTTACTAGTGCTGCCACTGCTGCTATTATTCGAAGGCAGGTTGGCCATCATGCCACTACTGAATCAAGCGTTTTGGATAGATAGGCTACCGGTCTCTTCCAGGGTCCAATTTTCTGTGTTAGCAACTCCTTGGCCATTCCCTGTTTCTCAGCCACATAAAGATGGAAGGGTTTGGTTACATCATGGAGTCCCAATGCTAGGGCCAACCTTAAGGCTTGTTTGATATTATCGAATGTGGCTTATTCATCCTTTCCCCAGATGAAAGAGTCTTTGCCCTTTGTAAGGGCATACAGATGGGCTGCCATCTTGGCAAGTCCTGCAATCCACAGCTGACAAAACCCTGCTGTACCTAAAATTTCCCTCAGTTGTTTAGTAGTCCGTGGAGGGGGAATATGAAATACAGTCTCTTTTCTAGCCTCTGATAGCCATTTCTTTTCCTCTCTTAATATATATCCCCGATAACTGACCTGTTTGCTGCAGAGCTGGGCCTTTTTTTGTTGATGCTCTATAGCCGAGGTCATCCAGCTCTTGTAACAGCTGGTCGGTGGCTTTAAGGCAGGTTTCTTTACAATTTGCAGCTAATAGAATGTCATCCACATATTGGAGAAAAGTTACCTGGGGATTGGTGGCCCGGAAGTGTGCCAGGTCACAGTGTAGGGCTTTATCAAATATAGTAGAAGAATTTTTAATCCTTGAGGAAGTCGAGTCCATGTAAGCTGGCCTGAGACCCCTGAGTCTGGGTCTTTCCATTCAAAAGCAAAAATGTCTTGGCTGGTATGGCTGAGCTGGAGACAAAAAAAATGTGTCCTTAAGGTCCAGGACCGTATACCAAACCCTGTCAGGGGGAAGGGAACTCAACAGGTTATATGTGTTGGGCGCGGTAGGGTGTAAGTCCATGACCTGTTTGTTAACTTCCCTGAAGTCCTGTAGGGGTCAATAGTCATTGCATCCAGACTTCTGAATTGGCAGCAATAGAGTATTCCAGGCAGAATGGCACCTTCTGAGAACCCCTAGGTCAAGGAACCTCTGTTTGTGAGGGTGGATCCTCATGGGTTTTCTTAGACATTGGATATTGTTGCACCGTGATTGGGGTAGCCTGATGCTTCAGCTTTATTGGGACTGGAGCTGTTTCTCTGATTTTCCTAGGCCATCTGTTTCAGTCCATGCCCTGGGAATCTCTGTAGCCACCAGTCAATGTCTTTTTCTGGACTTACCACGTTTTCAGAAAGGCGGTATTCATCTTCCAGTTGAATTGTCAGTACATGAATGGGATCTCCTTTATTGTCTGTCACCTGTGGGCCATCTGGTCTAAAATGGAAATGGGCTCCTATCTTAGTTAGGACATCCCACCCTAACAGCGGGTATGGGCATTCAGGGAGAACTAAGAATGAGTGGTATACCCGGTCCACTCCAAGGTCCACCGTTCTTCGGTGTAGTCCATAAGTATTGTTTACATCCAGTGGCTCTTTGGACCACGATTTCTTCTCTTTTTTAGCTTTAAAGTCTTGTAACAGAACAGAATGCTGGACGCCAGTGTCCACCAAGAAGTGGACTGGCTTTCCGTCCATCTTAAGGGTTACCCTGGGCTCTGGGTGAGGGGTCAAACCCTGTCCCCCCCAATCACTGTCATTCCCCAGGATTAGGACCTGGGTCTCCAGGGCTTGGGCATTAGGTTTTTCTGGCTTTTTCTTCCTTTTAGGACAATCCTTGATCCAATGTCCTTTCTCCTTGCAATATGCACACTGATCCTTAGACAGAGGGCCTCCGGGAGTCTGGAGAGTCTTAATCTTGACAGCAAGGATCTTGTCAAGGTGAAAGGTGCCCTCCGCTGGCCATCCAACCTGAAAAGTAGGCCACTCTGAGGAACAGAAAGTTTGCTATTTCCCCTTTTTAACTTCAACTGAAATGTTATGTGCCCTATATCTCACCTCTGAGAAATTATCAAGGGTGAGGGTGAACCAGGCTTTGTGTCACATATCTTGAATCCCATCTCTCCAGGAGACACAAGCATGCTGCTGTGTAACTTCAATGTCATCCTGGTCTACATAGCAAGTCCAGGACATGCATGGCTACAGAGAGAAACCTTGTCTTAAAAAACAGGCTAGATGTGTGCCTAGATATGTCTGAAATCACATACTGTGACTAGGCTATAGGTAAAGTCTTGCCAGGTATGGTGGCACACATACTTAGTCCCATAACTTGAGAGGCAGATGAAGGTAGATCTCTGTGAGTTCAAGGTCAGCCTGGTTTACAAAGAGACTCCTGGACTAGCAATGATGCACTGAGACACCATGTCACAAAAATAAAACATTAAATTAAATTAAAAAATTCAAAGCCTGGACTGTTGCCAAATGCCTCTAATACTAGCACTATGACTGGCAGAGGGAAATGGATCTGTGTTAGTTCAAGTCCTGCCTGGTCTAAAAAGAATGACAGATCAGTCAAGGCCATACAGAAAATCTCTTTCTCAAAAACAAACATCCTGGGATGTAAACAAAAAATCTTCTAGTATCTGAAGGTTGTTTCTTTTTCTTTCACTTTTTAAAAATTTGTTTTTGTAAATTACAGTTTATTCACATTGTATTTATGCTGTAGCTCCATCCTTCATCCCCTCCTATACCCCACCTCCTAACTTTCTCCCATTTCTGTCCCCAAGTCCACTGATAGGGGAGGTCCTTCTCCACTTCCATCTGACCCTAGCCTATGAGATCTCATCAGAACTGGATGAAAGAATTGTCCTCCTCTGTGACCTGCCCCCCCTCAAGGGGTGGTGATCAAAGAGCCAGACACTGAGTTCATATCAGAGACAGTTCCTGTTCTCATTACCAGGGAACTCACTTGGAGACTGAGCTACCATGGAATATATCTGGGCAGGAGTTGAAGAAGTTCTAGGTTATCTCCATGCATGGTCTTTGGTTGAGTATCAGTCTTAAAAAAATACCCCTGTACCCAGTATTTTTCATCTGTTGCTCTCCTTGTGGAACTCCTGTCCCCTCTTCCTTGGTCATCAGGGAAATGCAAATTCAAATGACCCTGGGATATCACATTACACTTATCAGAATGGATAAGATCAAAAACTCAAGTGACAACACATGCTGGAGAAGATGTGTGGAAAGGGGAACACTCCTCCACTTCTGGTGGTAATGTAAAGTTGTACAACCACTTTGGAAATCAATCTGTCAATTTCTCATAAAATTAGGAATAGTGCTACCTCAAAATCCAGCTATACCACTCCTAGGCATATGTTCAAAATTTGATCAAGTATACAAGGACATTTGCTCAACCATGTTTGCAGCAGCTTTATTTGTAATAGCCAGAAGCTAGAAACAACCCATGTGCCACTCAGTTGAGGAATGGATACAGAAATTGTGGTACATTTACACAGGGAATACTACTCAGCATTTCAAAATGAGGAAATCATGAAATTGGCAGGCAAATGGTGGGATCTAGAAAAGATCATCCTGAGTGAGGTATCCTAGAAGCAGAAAGACACATAGGGTATATACTCACTCATAAGTGGGTATTAGACATATAATACAGGATAAACATACTAATATCTGTACAGCCTAAGAATCTAATTATGAAAAGAAACATGGCCTGGGATGAAGTAAATTATTTACCATGTTCATGTATAATGTAGTGGAGGAGGTCACCAATTGTGGTTGTGTTCTATATTTTGAAACAATGGAGTAGCTATCGAAGTTTGCTGTATGTGTATCAAATCCAATAACTGACATTTATTAGGTCATTCTGATATTCTTTCTGTGGCTGCTGTTGATCTAATGCATTTCCACTTGGTGATAGGTATTTTTCTGATGCAAAGTATAGAATGGGATTCTCATCATCTATGTGATCCATTGCTTATTTATATCAGGTAGTATGTAATCGTGATTTTCAAGGAAGGGTCTCTGAGAATGCACGGTGCTTTTGTTTTTCATTTTCACAAATACCTTTAAGTTGTTTGTTTTCAAGCCTGATTTGGATGTCAGTAATTAGGCAAAGCTACAGTTGAAGTCTTGATTCTCATATGTCACCTTTCTGAGTACAAGTCCAAGGGTGGAAGATGTTTCCCTAATGTGTTCTGTTTTTACCAACATTAATGTTAAAATGCTTAATCGTGTGTATGTAGGTATGTATGACTGTATGTATGTATATCTATATCTATATGTATGTATGTACTGTTTGATGTTCCATCCTTCACGGTTCCATTATTTACTATATGACACATGATGTTGAAGTACTGCCTTCTGAGAGAAGTATCTAGAGGTGCTTAATAATGTAACAGCAATGATATTTATTTCAACAAGCATTTTGTGTGTGTGTAATGTTACTATGGGTTCTTAGGCCATGACAGATGTGGGAAGACTTGGTGACAGCTTTGTGGGGTTTACTTTGGTCATTCTTATACGATGTTCAAAGTCATATTGCCAGTTTTGTTTACCGCAGACATTCCCCACTGAATTCATTGATACTCAAATAAACTTTATTGAAATATTACATCAGTAAAATATTGTCATCTATCCAGATTATAAACCTACTGTCATATAAGGAATAATAAATGTTATATCCAAATTAAAATGATATAATGCTGTCATTTTTTTTTTGGAATGTGTTAGTTCATTCTTAGGAGTAAAGACTTGTTCATAACACTGTGTCAGATCTACAAGTGAATGTCAGAGAATTGTCTCAGTGGGCATAGTTGGTTGTTTCTAAGCCTGATGATTTGAGCTCAATTTCTGGGTAGCCCACATTACTCCTATAGAATTTTTCTAATATTTCTATACTTGGGCCTTTGTATATGCAAATTCACACACCAGTACATACATAAATCATTTTTAAATCAAAATAAGGGCCAGGTTTTTTCACTTGTCAAAAGACTCTTTGGGTTTCATGTTGAAAACTCATATATGGGATGTAAACAAATAGTAAACAGCAATAAGTTGTCCTCTCATGGCACATGCATACTCAAACATTTTTCACTGGATGAAATTAAAGCAAAGGAGAAAACCCACTTACTGACAACATCAGAAATGATTTTGCAATTGTAAATAAATGTAGAATTTGAAGACTTATTACTGTTCATTAAAAGAAAAAAAAATGTTACCTGTGTACATCTTATTTGATCTTTTCATTCCTTGATTCAAGAATAAGTCATTAAAAATATCTTAGCTTTGCTCAGACGTGCATCCCTGTCATCCTAGATCTGGGAGTCCATGGCAAGCTAATCTTTCTGAGATTTTGGTCAGCTTGGTCCACAGAGTGTGTTCTCTTTTGGGTTTGTTCATTCATTTCTATATTTGTTTGTTTGTTTTTTTAGACAGAATTTATTTGGTGTAAGCTTGGATGTCCTACAGTCACTTTATAGACCTGGCTTGCCTCAAATTCAAGTCTCTTCTTCCCTGAGTGCTGGGATTACAGGTGTGTGCCACCATGGCCAGCTCCAAAGACTGAGTTCTAAAACAGGTATGGCTATGTAGAAATATGTATTTAAATGATCCCCCAAAATGTACTCTGTATCTCAAATTATATGGTTTTGTTTTTTGTTTGTTTGTTTGTTTGTTTGTTTGTTTTTTCCCCTCAGGGATAGTGTCCACAGAGCTGAGTCCTGGTCCTGGTCCTGGTCTTGGTCCTCAGAGCCTAGCTCTTGGCCCAGCTGTGGCCCCAAAATTCTGCTGTCAAGCACTGGCCCTGTTGGGCTTTTTTTTTTTTCTGGGGCTCAGTCTATCCCAGTAGACCCCCTGCGCACCAACTAAACACCTGGCAGCATCTTCTATAGATGGATGCACAGGCCCAACTTGCAGGAAACTCTCGACAAAAACAGGCTCCATACCCCTTGGCTAAGCCACCACTGTAGGCTGATGGGGAGGCCCCATCTCTGAATACATCACTTAAGTTGAGTAAGCAACACCTTTTAAATAATAATAGTATAAAACCAACAACAATAACACAAGAGTGAAAAACAGCAATTTAAAAATATACAAAATTAAGGGAATCTTTTCTCTAAGGGGAGCAGGCGTTGGGTGCAGCTCAGCCAGCAATTGTACCAACTATATGTCTACCTCGGGCAGCGGGGACAGGGGATTGGGTGCCCCCAAGTGCACTACAGTGGAGAGAAACAGTAGCTCATCTGCCAAGTCCACAAGGGCCTGTGCGTCCTCTGATGCTAAAGCCAGAGGTTGCACTGGTCCAGCTTCTGGCAAGACTGGGGATCCTGCAGCCATGGGATCCAGGAGCTCAGCATCCTCTTCGGGCTTAGCATCTGTCCCCAAAACCAGGCTCCGTTTCTCCTGTGCCACCAAGGTGTCTTGCATGGACAGCTCTGTAGTTGAGGCCCCAAGTAGCCCCGGATCTGAGCAAAGAAAGGGGTGAGCCATCATCTGTGATAAGGGAGCAGCCTGAAGGCACACAGAATGGTGTGAGCTAACCCAAGATGGCCTCTCCATGCCAGGGAAGGCACAGTCCCCTCTCCTACCTGCAGGACAGTCGATTTGACAGTCTTCCTCCTCTGCTTCCTTGGCCAGAGCTTCAGGACACTTCCCTGTGGGACACGGGTTGGAATCATCTGCTGCCTCACCAGGCGCCCTCCCGTTCCTCCTCCTCCTCCTAATCCTCCTCCTCCTTCTCAGGCTTCAGCTTATTCAGGGCTTATCCATTGCCTGGAGGATCTCCCCAGATTGACAGTCCAACTCTGCAGTGGGCACATGGATCCTGGCATAGTCCAGTAGCTGCCTCACAATGGCCAGGTCCGGGGGCCCCAGAGAAATCCTGGGGGAATTTCTGCAGCCACTGGGACAAGAACGAGAAGATGGCACTGTGGGTGAGAGCAGGGCAGAGGGACACGGTGTCGGGAGCCTGGCCTCTCTTTGGAACTGTGAGGGGGGACATTGGTATCCCCCAGAGCCTTTCCTTTTTGTCTCTCCCTCTGCTGCTCAAAACCAAGGTGCCCAGTGGGAAACCTCTGTCCTCTACCACCAGGTGAGGTCGCGGGGACAGTCCCTAGGGAGAGAACCCCAAAGTTGAGGCTCCTGGACAAAATTGGCCCTACTCCCTGGCCCCAAACGCCCCTTCCTGCTCACCTCCCCCTCCACCCCTAGCCTACTCATGTCTTTGTCTGCTTTTCCGCCTATACCTGTGACATTCCACGGGGGTGTTACTCCTAAGGCCCCGTGTCCCCAAGCCACCCAGACATCTAGAAGGAACTATTAGAATCTTCCCAGGGATGGGTTTGGGGGTGCTAGGTGCTCCCCCAAACACCGCAAATGGGGTCCAGAATCCTTTACACAAATAGGGAAAGGTCGCTCAGGGCATGAGAAAGGGTGGTATGTGACATTCCCTGGGGAAGGTGAATGGTACCTGTTAGAGCCCCACCCCTGCCCCAATCGCCCATGTTTGGCCATGTCACTTTAAGGGGTCTGGCCTGGGACTCAGGCTGCTGGGACTCACACGTCCTGTTCTGTGAGGGCACAGGGCACTGGCCCTGGGAAACAGCAGGAGAAGATCTGAGAGCTGGCTAGATCCCTGGTGGAACCACTCTCCTGCCATCAGGTCCAGAACCAACCAGATGGTGGCAATCTTTGGATAAAGGGCCAGAAGGTGGGCAAATAGGGAATCATCTGCTCCACATACTCCATGCGATCATTGCTGAGCATGAGGATGCCATGAAGGAAGGCTCACTACCTTTCGCTATGAGGAAGGACCAGAGCAGGAGGGAGGCCTTAAGTGTGCAAACATCGAGGGGCACCAATGACCCCTTTCCCTACACCTAAGCGGGAAGCAGTCATGAAAAGCATTCCTCAGTGTCCCAACAGGAACACTCTTCCAGGCTGCGACTGCGGTGGATGGGGGGTGGGGTGGACCAGAAAGCTTCCCTGCTGCAGGACAGCCCTGGTTACCTTGGTCTCCCAGCGGGGAACAGGCCAGAAATGTGTCAGGGAGCGCACCACATGTCTCCAGCAGCGGCACAGGCGACCACCGCTGTCTTCTCTGAGACCTGATCCCCTGGAAGTCTGGAAGCAGAAGAGACTCATCTCTCCAGCTCCTGTGGACCTGCTGGTCTGTCCAGGCTGCTGTTGCTGCTGCTGGCCTCCTGTTACCTGGCAACCGGGGTTCCGAGTTCCACCCAGAACAATGCTGAGGAAGCATGGTCACTTCCCAGAGTCACCCTGCTAGAACCTTCCCCTCATGGGCTCTCCCTGCGGGCCACCAGCACAGCAGGCTCCGATGATGAAACCGTCAACCATTCCAGAGATAATTGATGGAGAAGTTGCCTCCCATCACCACTAAAGTGCTCAGAGACACAGGAGACGGTTGAAGGATGAAAAGAAATGCAGCAGAAGAGAGAGATGGCTACCAGGACTGCTCAGAGGTTAGGATCACGAGATACTCTTCCAGAGTTCTATTCCTTCCACCAGTGGCGGCTCAGAGCCGGCGCACTCTGCTGGTTAGCTGATTAATTAGGAGACAGTGAAACAGGAGAATACTGGTCGTGATTCTAGTCCTGGTCTCTCCCATACTAGAGAGAAAGCTTAGGAATGCAACCAATGTGGTAAATCATTTTTTAATTCTCTCCTAATGCATGAAAGATCACACACTGGGAAGAATCCACATGAATGTAATCAGTGTGATAAAAACTTTACATATAACTGTCATCTCCTAATACATAAAAAGAACATACACTGGAGAGAAACTTTATGAAGGCAACCAGTGGGGTAAAATATTTTCATGTAACAGTCATCTCCTAATGCATAAAGGAACCCATACTGGAAAGAAACCATATAAATGTAAACAATGTGGTAAAGCCTTTGAATGTAATAGTAGTCTCCAAAAACATAAAAGAACACACACTGGAGAGAAACATCATGAATATACCCATTTCAGAGTAGTCTCTGAAAACATAAAATAACACACAATGGAGAAAAACCTTATGAATGTACACAGTGTAGTTTCATCTTTGTACAACACAGTCATCTCCTAATACATAAAAAATGCATACTGGAGAAAAACTCTGAATATAACAAATATAAAGGCTTTCCAAGTAACAGTTATCTCCTAAGACAAGAAAACATATTGGAGTGAAACCCTATGAATGTAACCAATGTGGTGAAGCCTTTTGCAAGGCATAACAATCCACAAACACATAAAAGAACACGCACTGAAGAGAAATGCTGTGAACATAACATCTCCTAAGACATGAAGAACACGTAATGGAGAGAAATCTTATGAATATAATCAATGTGGTAAAACTTTTACTCATCAGAATCATCTTCAAAGTCATGGAAGAATTCATACTGCACGGAAAGACTGAGTGTACTTAACATTTGTATAATCTTCATCATCATGAAAAAAATCGTATTGGAGAGAAACCTTATAGATGTGTTAAAATGTGAGGCATTGCACATATCTATAGGATTCATGGTCATAAAAGTTTCATTATGGAGAAAAAAATCTCTGAATATAATCAATGTTTGAAGGCCTCTTTATTCTTCAGTCCACTCAATAGAACTCAAACACTAGTTCAATGCCAATGACAAAAACTTATTGTCATCCAGGCACTACTGCTTGATTAGGGCCACATAACAATCTTTGGAGCTCAACTGTGACACCTACACACCCACTGAGACAGAAAATTACAGAGGTTCTGAGCTTGAAGAATCAAAACTGTCTGTGCTGTCTTACGAATAATTTTTTTCCATCAATCAACGTTTAGGCATATGTGATGTCTTTATTTCATTGATGATGTCACCTGATGCAAAATGTAGATTTTGCAATAGAACCAATCATATCCATTTGGTCTTTTGTGGTTAGAAATACATATTATGTGTTAGGAAAGAGAAATTTTAGTTTGGGACAGTCATTATGTTTAGGGGAACAGAAGCCATGGTATGGAACCATCACATTTTGTGGAACAAAGGATGAATAACAAAAGCTGGTCAGCTATTGGGAAGTCTGTAGCTTTCTTATGGACTATGAACTTAAAGAGTGCTTCAGAGTATGTAAGCAACCCGATAAAGCCTTTGCATATCACAGTAGACTTTGAGAACCTGAAAGAATCCATTCTGAAGGATATCTGTTAGAATAAAAGATTTGTTAAGATCTTTGACCAACCAACTTGCATTCATTTATACAAGATTAATTGGGTGGGGAGATTTTAACCAGTGTCAACAATGTATTCATACATTATGACATCCATCCTTGTTTTAAGCTCATATGGACAAAAGGTCTATGAATTTATACATTGAGGTAGCCCTTTTAGATTTTACAATTCTCTTCAATTACATTAAATGAATCATCCAGTTGTAAAATTTATGGTGTGTATTAGTGCCTTTTCTGTGACAAAACACAATGTCTAAGGCAACTTCCAAAAGTGTTTACTTTTGCGTTCCTGTTTCAGAGGGATATGGGGTCACTATGAAATGGACATCAAAAGTGTCACACCTGGCAGATAAAGTAGGAAGCTTGGAGCTCACATCCTCAACCCATAGCATGAAGCAGAGTGTGGGAACTACAAATGATATGCAGTTGAAAACTATCAAGCCCATCCCAAGTAACATACTTCCACCAGCAGGGCTGCATTTCTTAAACATTCCCAAATGACACCACCAACTGAGAAAGATTCATTTCTCTCCCTTCAAACCCACATGTTTGATGTCTGTTACATGAAGGAATTCATGATGAAGAAAAACTCTGTAGACAAGCCTGTCGGTACCTCAATACATGAACTACAGGAATAAATGGTTACACATGAAAAATATTCATGAGTAAACATATTAGCTTAGGAATTTGTTTTAATTTCCATTATGTGACAACAATGTGTCTTTGTGTGTTTATGTGCCTGTGAAATCTGGTCTACAAGAAGAACAGACCATTTGGTTTTCTTTAAGCAAGGATTACAGGAAGTTTTCAAAACCCCACTCTAGATCCTGGAAATGAATTTGTCTTAACTGCACAGCTATATCTCTAGTTCTGTAAATATCTTGAATCCTTTGTATATTATCTTGATGTCAAGAAGTAGAAAAGAATTCATAGAAGAGAGCAACCCTAATTATGTAAAGAATTTAATGATGTTGGGCATAATAGATATATTCATTTTCATGAAAAGAAACCTTCTTAAATCTGTTTTTATCATAGCCTTGAAGGAAGTAAATTATTTACCATGTTCACATGGTCATGTTAGGATATCACCAATTATGATTATGGTCTATATTTTGAAACATTGGAGTAGGTTTTGATGTTTCCTGTATGTGTAGCAATCCATTCACAAACATTTATTAGGTAATTCTGATCTTCTTTCTGTGGCTGTTGTTCATCTTCTTATGCATTTCCATTTGGTGATAGGTATTTTTCTGCTGCAATGGATAGAATGGCATTATGATCATCCATGTAGTCCATTCCTTATTAATATCAAACAGTGTGTGATCAGGCTCTTCAAGAAAGGGTCTCTGAGAAACCGTGGTGCTTTTGATTTTCATGTTTTCACAAATTCATTTGAAACATTTGTTTTCAAGCTTTGTTTGGATGTCAGCAATTAGTCATGGCTACAATTTAAATCTTGATTCTCATGTGCCACCCTTCAAGATGTTTCTCCAATGTGTTTTGTTTTGTCAACGTATTTTAACCAAAATTAATGTTAAAATGCTTAATTGTATGTATGTATGTATGTATGTATGTATGTATGTATGTATGTATGAATATGTATGTATTGTTTGAAGTTCCATGCCTCCTCATGTTCCCTTATTTACTATAAGGCACATCATCTTGAAGTACTGTCTTCTAAGAGAATTATCGAGAGGTGCTAGGTATTGTATCAACAATGAGATTTATTTTTAAAAAGCGTGTTTTGTGTGTGTAATGTGACTATGGGTTCTTAGACTATGATAGAGATTTGAAGAGTGTGTGAAAGCTTTGTGGGCTTTATTTTTACTGATCTTATATGATCGTCAAGAACATGTTGCCAGTTTTGCAAAACCACAAACATTCCCCATTGAGCTCACTGATACTCAATTAAACTTAGTTGAAACTTTACATCAGTAAAATACTGTCTTATGTTCTGAGTATAAATATATTGTCATCTAAGGATGGGATAAAATGAAATAATTTGAAAAAATGCTGTTTGCAAATGAAAATGATTTACTGCTTTTGTGTTTTGGAATGTGTTAATTCATTCTCAGGAGTAAAGATTTGTTCATAACTCTTTCTCAGAACTACAAGTGAATGTCAGAAAATTGTCTCAGTGTGTAAAGTTGGTTGTGGTTACGCATGATAATTTGAGCTCAATCTCTGCATAGCCCATATTACTCCAACAGATTTTTTAAATATTTCTATACTTGGGCTATTGTATATGCAAACTCACACACCACCACATACATAAAAATAATTAAACCCAAATAAGGGCGAGTGTGTTCACTGGCTAAAAGACTACTTGGGTTTCCAGTTTAGAACTCACATAGGGGATGTAGGTAATAAACAGCAATAAGTTGTCTTCTGGCTGGCACATACACACCATGGCATAGGTGTGTATACATGCAAACACACTCAAACATTTTTAAATGGATGAAATTAACAAAGCAAAGGAAAGAACTCACTTATTGACAACATCAGAAATTATTTGGAAGTACAAATAACTAAAGAATTTGAAGAATTATTACTGTTTATTGAAAGAATAATGGTTCCTCTGTACATCTTATTTTATCCTTTCATTCCTGGATTCAACAATAGGTCATTTTAAAAACATATCTCAGCTTGGCTCAGAAGTATATCCCTGTCATCCTAGACTGGGAGTCAGAGGCAGTCCACTCTCTCTGAGTTTGAGGTCAGCATGGTACACAGAGTGAATTCTTTGGTTTGTTTGTTTCTTTTTTTTTTTTTGTTTTTTTGCTTGTTTGTTTGTTTGTTTGTTTTGGAGGGGAAATTGGCTTGTGTATCCTCAGCTGTCCTGGACTCACTTTGTAGACCAATCTGGTCTTAAATTCACAGAGATCTGCCTGCCTCTTGCTCCCTGAGTGCTGGGATTACAGGTGCTTGCCACCATGCCCATCTCCACAGATTGAATTCTAAAACATCCATGGCTATGTAAATATATACTGTCTCCAAATGATTCCAAAAAGTTAGACTATATCTCAAATTATGGATTTTTTTCTAATATTAGCTGACTGGTTCCAACAAAGACTTTTGTTACATTTATTTATATCAAGAGAACTGTGGCAACAATGAAAATCAGAAGCAATGTGGAAATTCCATTTGTACAGGGTTAGAAACCTATATCTGACAAGAGGGTTAATATCCAGAATATATAGAGAACTCAAGAAGTTAAACATCAACAAATCAAGTAATCCAATTAAAGAATGGGCTACAGAGTTAAACAGAGAATTCTCAATGGAGGAATGGAAGAGAAACACTTAAAGAAATGCTCAATGCCCTTAGTCATCAGGGAAATGCAAATCAAAACAACCCTGAGGTTTCACATTACATCCATCAGAATAGCTAAGATCTGAAGTTAAAGTGACTATACATGCTGAAGAGGATTTTGAAAAATAGGAAGCCTCCTCCATTCCTGGTGGCAATATAAACTTGTATAATCACTTTGGACATCAATCTGGCACTTTCTCAGAAAATTAGAAATAGCACTTCCTCAAGATTCAGCTATACCACTCATAAGCATATATCCAAAGGATGCTTAAGTATACAACAAGGACATTTGCCCAAACATGTGTGTAGCATCTCTATTTCTAATACTAACCCAGATGCCCCTCAACTGAGGAATGAATACAGAAACTGTGGTACATCTACGTAATGGAATATTACTCAGCAATAAAAAACAAGGAAATCATGAAAATTGCAAGAAAATGTTGGGACCTGGAAAAGATCATCCTGAGTGAGGTATCCCAGAAGCAGAAAGACGCACAGGATATATACTACTCATAAAGGGATGTTAGAGATATAATATAGGATAAACATACTAAAACCTATACAACTAAAGAAATTTCTGAATGAGGAGGACTCTGGCTAAGGTGTTGAATCCTCATTCAGAAAGGCAAAGAGGATGGGCATCAGAAGAGGGAGAAAGCAGGGAACGTGACAGGAGCCTTCTACAGAGGGAATCTGAAAGGCTCTACCCTGCGGGGTTTCAGAGAAGATGCTGAGACTTGTAGCCATATGTTGGGCAGAGTGTAAAGAACTTCATGAAAGAAGTAGGAAATAATAAGACCTGGTGAGGACAGGTGCTCCAGAAGGGGAGCAAGAGAACCAAAAAATCTAGGCAGAAGGGTCTTTTCTGAGACCGATACTCCAACCAAGGACCACTGATGGAGATAAACTAGAACCCTGCACAGATGTTGCCCATGGCAGTTCAATGTGCAAGTGGGTTCCATTGTAATGGGAACAGGGACTGTCTCTGACATGAACTGATTGGCCTGCTCTTTGATCACCTCCTCCTGAGGGGAAAGCAACATTATCAGACCACAGAGGAAGACAGTGAAGCTATTTGTAATGAACCCTGATAGACAATGATATGAGGGAGGAAGAGGAGGACCTCCCCATCAGTGGACTTAGGGAGGCACATGTGTGAAGGATGAGGGAGGATGGGATTGGGAGAGGAAGAGAGAGGGGGCACATAGGGATACAAAGTGGATAAAGTGTAATTAATAAAAAAAATAATATAAAAAATGGAAAGAAAAAAAGACACAGAAGCCGGATATATAAGCTCTCATTGGTCAAATGAGAAAACAATTTGAACATCAAAATGATCTGCATATCTATGTCCTCCCAAAATTCCTATGTTGAAGTCCTGAGACCCAAAGTAAAAGAACTGCAGGAGATCTTTGGGAGGTACTCAGGTCTGGGTGGTGAAGCCCTTATAAATAGGTTTCTAACCTTATTGAAGAGATCCTATAAAATCATGTGGACCTTTAGAACATTTGAGTTTAAAGTGAGTACATGAATGTAGACAAGCATGCCCCCAGTAGACCTTATAATTTAACTTTAGACTTTCCAGAGTTCACAACTGTGAAAAGTAAAGCCTTGGTTTATAAATCATCTGTCACTTAGCCCCGGCAGACTAAAACAAACAATAACAGTCCAGTCCACTGCAGAAGGCACATAAATCATGAAACCATATTGTTGTAAGTGTATGGCAAATGCATTAACATTCTGATGAGGACCAAGACACAGAGTGTCAAGGTACTCACAGGGGTGCAGGGTATTAACTGTATTAGAAAAGCCTGGAAAACACTGATTACAAGTAATCAAAATGAAAGTTTGTACCACCTGATAGGACACAGTGTGTTACAATTTTGTGATACACTTGTCCCAGTTTATGTATTGATCCATGAGAACACAGAGAGCTTGGAGAGAGTTTATTAAAATATACTCTATATTAGCTATATAGTACAGGATAACCATTCCAGAGGCATTTCTGTCCATAATTTTAAAATTTTTACATCTATTTCTGCATGACTTTGAGCCAAGATTGCTTTTTTAACTCTTATTTTTACATTATTATCACATTCAGAATGGGAATTAATTTAGAATGGCTCTGAGTAGGCAAACCCATATTTGAACTTATCCATATGCCCTAAGTTAAATTTTGGTGCTTGCTTTGTTGAAGAAAACCATTGCTTTGGAAAGGACTCTTATGCTCTTCTTGCCTGTGTCAGGAAAATCTCTTTCTCAGGTCTTGTGTTTTCACTGGTGTAACAAAACACCAAAAGCACAGACTCTTAACAACTACAATCAGTAAATGGGAACTCATGAAACTGAAAAGCTTCTGCAAAGCAAAGGATACTGTCCACAGACTGGGAAAGGATGTTCACTAACCCTATAACTGACAGAGGGCTAATATCCAGAATATATAGAGAACTCAAGAAGTTAAACAGCAATAAATCAAGTAATCCAATTTTTAAAAAATGGGGTACAGAGCTAAACAGAGAAGTCTCAATAGAGGAATGGCAGAGAAACACTTTAATACTCAATGCCCTTAGTCATCAGGGAAATGCAAATCAAAACAACCCTCAGATTTCACCTTACACCCATCAGAAGAGCTAAGTTCTAAGGCTCAAGTGACAATACATGCTGAAGAGGATATAGAGAAAGAGGAACCCTCCTCTACTCCTGGTGGGAATGTAAACTTGTACATTGGAAATCAATCTGGCACTTTCTCAGACAATTAGGAATAGTGCTTCCTCAAAATTCAGCTACACAACTCCTAAGCATTTATCCCAAAGATGCTCAAACATACAACAAGGTCATTTGCTCAACCATGTTTGTAGCAGCTTTATTTGTAATAGAATTTGGAAACAACCCAAATGACCCTCAACTGAGGAATGGGCACAGAAATTGTGGTACATCTAATTAATGGTATATTACTCAAGCAAAAAAAAAAAAAACAAGGAAATTATGAAAATTGCAGGCAAATGGTGGGACCTGGAAAAGATCATCCTGAGTGAGGTATCCCAGAAGCAGAAAGACACACAGGATATATACTACTCATAAAGGGATGTTAGAGATATAATATAGGATAAACATACTAAAATCTATACAACTAAAGAAATTTCTGAATGAGGAGGACTCTGGCTAAGGTGTTGAATTCAGAAAGGCAAAGAGGATGGGCATCAGAAGAGGGAGAAAGCAGGGAACGTGACAGGAGCCTTCTACAGAGGGAATCTGAAAGGCTCTACCCTGCAGGGTATCAGAGAAGATGCTGAGACTTGTAGCCAAATTTTGGGCAGAGTACAGAGCACTTCATGAAAGAAGTAGGAAATAATAAGACCTGGTGAGGACAGGTGCTCCAGAAGGGGAGCAAGAGAACCAAAAAATCTAGGCAGACGGGTCTTTTCTGAGACTTATACTCCAACCAAGGACCATTGATGGAGATAAACTAGAACCCTGCACAGATGTTGCCCATGGCAGTTCAATGTCCAAGTGCGATCCATTGTAATGGGAACAGGGACTGTCTCTGACATGAACTGATTGGCCTGCTCATTGATCACCTCCCCCTGAGGGGAAAGCAACCTTACCAGACCACAGAGGAAGACAGTGAAACTATTCCTGATGAGCCCTGATAGACAATGATCATGGGGAGAAAGAGGGGGAGCTTCCCAATCAGTGGACTTAAGGAGGTTCATGTGTAGAGAAGGAGGGAGGATGGGATTGGGAGAGGAAGAGAGAGGGGGCACATAGGGATTCAAAGTGAATAAAGTGTAATTAATAAAAATTAATATAAAAAATGGAAAGAAAAAAAGACATAGAAGCCATATATATAAGCTCTCATTAGTCAAATGACAAAACAATTTGAACTTCAAAATATTCTGCATATCTATGTCCTCGCAAAATTCCTATATTGAAGTCCTGAGACCCAAAGTAACAGAACTGCATGAGATCTTTGGGAGGTACTCAGGTCTGGGAGGTGAAGCCCTTATAAATAGGTTCATAACCTTATCGAAGAGATGTTATAAAATCATGTGGCCCTTTAGAACACTGAGGTTAAAGTGAGAACAGGACTATAGACAAGCATGCCCCCAACTAGACCTTAAAATTTAACTTTAGACTTTCCAGTGTTTACGACTGTGAAAAGTAAAACCTTTGTTTATAAATCATTTGTCATTTAGCCCCAGCAGACTAAAACAAACAGTAACAGTCCAGTCCACTACAGAAGGGACATAAATCATGAATCCATATTGATGTAAGTGTATGGCAAATGCATTAACATTCTGATGAGGACCAAGACACAGAATGTCACGGTACTCATGGGGGTGCAGGGTATTAACTGTGTAGCAGAAAAGCCTGGAAAACACTGATTACAAGTAATCAAAGTGAAAGTATGTCCAACCTGATAGGACACAATATGTTGCACTTTTGTGATACCCTTGTCCTAGTTTATGTATTGATCCATGAGAACACAGAGAGCTTAGAGTCTATAAAAATAACTAACCTGGGATATTAGCCATATAGTACAGGATAACCATGTTACAACCCACAGACCTAAATAAACTAAATAACATGGAGGTAGAAGAAAGGATACTTGAATCCCACTAAGGAGGGGACAGACATGGGAAGTGGAGGGAGAGAGGAAGTGGGTGTGAGAGGGGGTGAAGAGAGGTACAGGACAGGGGATCGGGTGTGGAAAAAGTGCAGATGTAGGTGAGAGGGCTAGGAGAGAAGGGAAATTCGTGTTGCCACATATCTACGATAAGATGAAGACCTGGAATTCTGGAGGTACCTGGGAAAATATGGGGTTGTGAGCCTGGCTGAGATGCCCAGCAGCAGGGATATTGAGACTGAAGTGGACCCATCTTGTAGCCAGTGGAGGAAGGGGGACACCAATCAACTCACAAAACCCTCCACCCAAATTCGTCACCTACAAGACATGTAGGAATAAAAGATGGAACAGAGATTGAGGAAATGGCCAACCAATGACTGGCACAACTTGAGACCTAACCCATGGGAAACACTCAACTTCTGACACTGTTAATAATACTCTGATATGCTTATAGACAGGGGACTATCATAACTATTATCTGAGAGGCTTCATCCAACAGATAATGGAAACAGTTGCAGAGACCCACAGCCAAACAAACATTAGGCAGAATTTGGAGAGTCTTGTGGAAGAGTTAGAGGAAAGATTTACGGAGCTGGGAGGGGGTAGTACACCACAAGACTTACATAGCCAGCTTACCTGGGAAAATGGGGCCTCATAGAGACTGAACCACCAACAAAACAACATGCCTGGACTAGACCTAGGACCCCTCCACATATGAAATTGAAGGGGTTTGTCCTCAAGTGGGTCCCCTAACAACTAGATCAGGATCTGTCTCTGACTTGGGCTCCTATCTCTGTTGCTCCCTCTGGATCCCATTTTCCTAGCAGGGCTGCCTTGTCTTGCCTCAGTGAAAGAGGAGCTACTTAATACTGATGTAACTTGATGTTCCAGGGTGGATTGGTTGGGGGGCTATCTGGGGAAAATGGGTGAGTGTGATGAGGGTGGAACTGGGAGGAGAAGAGGGAGTGGGGTTGTGAGTGGGATGTAAAATAAACAAATAAATAAATTAATGAAGACAAAATCCAACTAACCAACAGTCATCAAAAGTGACAGGATCATGAAAAAGATGATGGAACTATTCCATATTGAAAGAGACTAAAGAGATAAGGAAACAATACAACACTTAAATGTACCAACTTCCTTGACAATTATGTGAGTAATGACATTGTCAACAAAACCCCAAATTAAATGCAATTGTGTGTCAGCGTGAATTACCAAATTTGATAACTGCACTGTCATTATGTAAGACAAAGTTCTTTTTGTATAAAATCTACACTAAGCCATTCTGAGTGCTTAAGGTCAGAACGGTCATAAGGGCATAAGGTCAGCAGCTTCCTCTCAAAATGTGCAAATTAAAACAGCAATTAATTGTACATATTTGGAACTATCTTCAAGTTTGTTATTGTTTCAAAATTCTTGTGGGGAAGCTGCACGTGGTCTTTAACTCCAGCACTTGGGAGGCAGAGGAAGGCAGATCTCTGTAGGTTCAACACCAGCCTGGTCTACATATGGAAGCCCAGGACAACCAGGTCTCTGTAGAGAAAATTTGTTTCAAAAAACTAAACTAAATAAAATTGTTGTAAGGAGAATAATGTAACTAAAAACTGAACAAGATTAAAAACAAAGTTGATTCTCCACACTGGCAATCTGGGTAAGACTGTGTCTGTAAGAGACTAAAAAGTGAAATGACATGACATTTTGGAGCAGCAAGAAGATTCTCTAAATACAGCCCACAGTCTTCTTTTTTTATTGTGTGTGTGTGGGGGGGAGTGTTCATGATGTGGATAAAGGATGAATACTAGTGAACACATGGAAAGGTCAGATGACAATTCTGTGCAATCATTTTTGCCTTCCACCTTTTCAGGAATCCAGGGATCAAACTCAGGTCTCCAGGCTTGCCCAGCAAGAGCCTTTATCTGCTCAGCCATCCTACCGACCTGCAAGCAATTCTCTTAAATGACCTCAATTAGGTAATAGTGAGAAGAAAAAAAACAAAACGTGAAGGGTCCCTTCTCTTAAACAATTTCTTAGGGATGAATAAATGATAAAAAAAGAGATGAGTAGAACATTAGTACACTGGTGCTACCAACGACTAACAATCATCCAAACACAACCTAAGCACCTCCTGAGACAAGGGGCTGCTGGGCTGGTAGCTAAAATTCCTTGCAAGTGTAAAACTGGAATTACCATGAAATAAAAGAGCTTTCCCAGCTCTACAGTAACCTTGTTATTACATCCTGATTACCTACACATAGCAACCCAAAGAAATACAAATAGGAAAATAAGTCCGCATGAACCCTGTATACTCCTGGTTGTGCAAGTCCATCAAAGTATAAACAGCAGTGTATCTACCAAACTGTTCCTTATGAAGAATTCTCTGATGAATAAAGAGAACAATTAAATCACGGGTAATCTAACTGAGAGAGAGCACCTGCAGTGGCTGTCTTTACTTAAGAAGTGTCATTTCATTCTGGAATGCTGGCACATACGTCCTGAAAAACTGTTCCTAGAAATGTGCACGGATCCTGTAGCCTTTTTAAGTACATTTTTAAGGCATTCATTCGACTGGGATGTCCAAGCTCCCCCACTCTACCCGCCGTAGGGCAGGCAGGAGGCAGCACCGGACTCTCTGCACTTCCATTCCTGGAGGACTGGCCCCAGCATCACTCTTCCTCAGGATGCAGGGCACAAGTGTATCCCTAGGAACTCCACACACTGTGCTCCCGCCCTCCCAACCCCTGCGGCTATAGGGCACAGTCTCGGGTACCAGCAGCCAGCACAGAAGCTCTTGTCTGAATGCTGGCAGGCTCTCCCGACCCGCCCACCCCGCCAGCGCCCCGGTTGTACCGCCCTGGCCTCGCCCCGCGACCCCCATCCTGCGGGGTCCCTCACAAACGCCCACAGCCAGCCAAGCTCGACTGCACAGGGATGGCTGATACCTGTGGACCTGCCGCTCCTACACCTTGGGACCCAACACTCTCTCCTTCCCGCCTCCCAGCCGCGATGCCAGGCCTAGCACCACCTAGCTCACTGGATGGCTGCTGGGGGCTGAGGCAGAGCTCAGAGGCTGAGGCGGGGGGAGCCCAGGGAAAGGAGGCAGAGCACGAGGGCAGCAGGAGACATAGCCCGGGACGTAGAGAGGCGGAGCCCGGGGATGGAGGCGGAGCCTGGGGCGGGGACAGGGGAGGAGCCCGAGGGGCGGAGGCGGAGCCCGGGGGAGGAGGTAGGTGGAGCCCGAGGAAGCAGAGGCGGAGCCTAGTGGGGACAGAGGCAGAGGCCAGGAGATAGAGTCAGAAACTGGAGCTGGACAGTGGCAGAGCCCTGGGGAGGAGCCGGGGCGAGGGCGGAGCCCGGTAGGGAAGGAGGCGGAGCCTGGTAGGGCGGAGGCAGAGCCTGGAGGTGAAGGAGGCAGAACCTGAGGAGGCGGAGGCTGAACCTGGGGGCGGAGCCCTGCGGCAGAGGCAGAGCCCGGGACGGGGCGGGGACAGAGCACTGGGGTGGAGGGAGGATCCCGGGGCCGGGGGTGGAGCCCAGGGCAGAGGCGGAGCCCGGGGGCGAGGCAGAGCCCGGGGGCGGAGGAGGAGTCCAGGGGCAGGGGTTGAATCTCAGGGATGGATGCGGACCCCGGTGGGGGGGGAGGCGGAACCTGGGTGGGCAGAGGCGGATCCCGGGGTTGGAGGCGGATCCCGGGGTGGAGTCGGAGCCCTGGGGAGGCGGCAGAGCCCAGGCGGCGCCCGCCCCACAGCCTTACCTGGCTTCTCCCTGTCTCTGCCTACCAGAATGAAGTAGTCCACTAGCTGAGACCGCCTGAGGGAAGCAGCTTCCCGTTGCCACCCTCGCCACCACTGCCCACCAGGCCTGGGAGGAGCTCAGCGTTTTTACCTTCAGCGTCTGTAGCCATAACAACAGCGCTTCCGTCACGCATGACAAGGGAGGCGCTCACTGCGCCTGCGCTGCACCTCGCACAAGCCCCTCCTCCACTCCACAAGTAGGCTCTGCCTTCTGGGTCGGGAGGCTGTGAGGCCTGAAATTCCTGAAATCTTGTTATTAATTCTACAGGACAAAAGGGATCTTTGAGATAAGTGTACCTCAAAGCATTTCTCTCCTGTTTTCAAACCCCTTGTCTTAGTTACTTTTCTATCACTGTGCTAAGATATCATGACCAAAGCTGCTAATAGAAGAAACGGTTGGTTGGGTACCTAGAGTTTCAGAGGGTAATTCCCTGACCATCATGGCAGGGAACATGGTGGCAGACAGGAATGGCAGGCAGAGCACCAGAGAGAAGAGTGGCTGAGAGCTTACATCCTGATCTACAAGTATGAGGCAAAGGGCTAACTGAGAATAATGTGGGATTTTAAAACCTCAAAGCCCACCCACAGTGACATACATCTTCAACAAGATCACACTTCCTAATTTTTCCAAAACAGTTCCTCCAAATGGGGACCAGATTTTCAAACATATGATACTGTAGCGATCATTTTCATTCAAACAACCACATTCCTTAATAGCTTCCTATGTAACCAAGAATTAAGATAAAAGATTTGAATGTACCAAAGCATCCCAGGCACTCAGATTCTTGTACAGTTTTGTTGTTGTTGCTGTGGTCCTAACCATATTTAGATTGTTGAAATCATACACCGGGAGACTGGAGCCGAAAGGAACTTAAGGCAGAAGCACACACAGAATGCAAGATCTGTTCTAGCCACGTTCCTCCTTGAGCATCAGCCAGAGCTGAATGAATGATCTTGTTAAAGTAGGCAAAGACTGCTCCTGGCTTATGACTCTTCTCCTTGCCTGATCATCAGAAGCCGTGCCTTAGACTCTCCCCTCAAACTCCTTGTGTTCCAACACAGGTGCGTACTGTGAGCTAAGCAGTGGAATTTGGGTAGAACGCAAGGTCAACTGTTTCTGGAAAGGCTGCTTTAGGGTGGGATATGGGAAAATTCGCAGGAGGAAGGAAGGGTTTCACAGTTTGGAAGCAGAAGAGTGTTCCACGGTTTGGCCTGTAATTGGAGGCCTCGAGGGAGTGGGTGGGGCCTCAGGTCAGTATTTAAGCGTGAGCAGTGGACCCCTTTACCCATTTGCCATAGTCTGCACTTTCCTGGGTGTTGTTCTCAGTACACACTGGAGAGGAAGAACTCCTGTCAAAGTGTCCTCGGCAGGATGGAAGATCAGGCAGATGTGGGTGGCTGCAGTAAGACAAAGACATCCCGGCGTCCAAAGACTGCTTGGCAGGCCAAGCAGAAGGAGGTCTTGCTCTCAGTTTTCGCCAAGACACCTTACCCGAGCTTCAGGACCAGGCAGGAACTGGCCAGGGAATTCGGAGTTCCAGAGTCCTCCATCCGCGTGTGGTTTCAAAACCACAGAACTAGAACTGGCATGTCGAGGAAGACCTCAAAGCAGACCACCGCAGGCTCCAGCCATGAAGCCTCCCAACAGCCTCCTGAAAAGCTTGTCGCCAGGGTACAACAAGCAAGAGGCCCGCCCTCAGAACGGAGAAGGCCTCGAACGCGGCTTAGTCCAGCACAGATCAGCATGCTAGTGCAAGCTTTTGAGATCTCTCCATCTCCAGACTATGCCACGAGGGTGCAACTGGCACTGAGCACAGGTTTGCCTGAGGACACCATCCACATATGGTTCCAGAACAGAAAGGCCAGCCAGAAAGGCCACGCTGGAGGGAGCACAGCTAAAGGTGAGGACCTGCCTGCCTCTCCTGGCCCGGAAAGGGCTCCTGGAGCATTGTGTTGCATTGAGCAGGAGGCTTCCCGGGACAGCTTGTTGACACCGGGTTCTGCAGGAGGCCAGTGTGCAGAAGCCTTGATGTCAAGACCTGAGCTCACCTTCTTCACAGAGGCCTACCCAGAATCCAGCGACTCCTGCCCTGTCCAGCTCTTCCTGGAGCAACAGGTGAGAACAGTGGAAGAGGAACAGGGACCAGCCGCTCTGGACCCAGATGTACCATGGGAGCAGATCGAACCAACACTTGAGGCTCCTCTCACAGAAGAAGAATATCAGGCTCTGTTGGACGATATTTGACCACATTGAGAATGCCCAGAATTGGGACTGTAAAACCCCGTTGCCTGGACCCTAACCTGACCATTGTCTCAGAGACTCTAGCCAGAAATGAGCTTGGACAGATGCTCAGACTTGCACCTAAGAAAGGTGCAGAGCTCTAGGGATCCTGAGTAAGTTTTGGGGAAAAGATGGAATGCCCTGGAGGTGCGAGGAACCTCACAAGAAGACCAACAGAAACAGCTGACCCAGCCCCCAGGGGGCTTGCAGAGACTGAGCCATCAAATAAGGAGCATGCTTGGTCTGGGCCTAGGGACCCTGCACACTCGTAGCAGGTGGGAGGGGAATCCTTGTGCTTAATGTGGGTTGCCCTACGAGGGAGGTGTTGTAGAGTGGCCCAGCGGCGGTGGAGAGTTATTTTTAAGCTGAACTTTGTTGCTTCTATCCTGGACGGTTTTTGAAGGACAGTTATATAATGTTAGCTTCAATTATGATCAGGATAAATATGTAATTTGTCTGCTATTGTACTCTGCGTCATTAAATTATTTTTAGGCATTGCTATGACCTGGTTATTCTTTTCATTTGGAAGTTAATGTAAAGAGGAGATATGAACCTTCTTCTTGAGGATTTCAGTGTATTTGAAGGTGAGTTGCGCCAACCAGCCTCATGGACTAAGCCACTGATAGATTCCTCGATTTTCCTTTTTTAGCCATCCACTGTTGAATTAATTGACTCACAGATTGTAAATTATTCTCATAAATCATTTCCTATAAAGAGAGAGTTAGAGGGAAAATAAATTATGCATATAATCATCTTTAACACAGAACTACCAAATTTTCTGCTTTTAATAATGTTATGTAATTCATTCATGAATCACTTAAACAACAGTAATCGACATATGAGGAGTTATAGAAAAAATATTCATCACCATGCAAAGTCAAAATGCTACATAACTTTTTGGGTATATTGATGGACTAGGAATTAATTTTTTTGATGCAGTTATATTCTAAAATATAATTGAATTACAAGTATTTTAATTTTTTGCAGCATTTATATATAGTTTATTTTTACCTCAAATTAGTCCCTTTTTTGTCTTAATTCCCTCAACACACATTAAAGTGTGTTTATTTTTCATTTTCATAGGTTACAGAGATTTCATTTCATATGGGAATGACATCATGAAAATTAACTGTTCTATGCATGACACTGCTAATACCAAAACATCATTCAAATAGTAAGTAGACCTATCAGAATCACACTAGAATTCTCAGCAGAGATTATGAAAGCCAGAAGGGCTTGGATGGATATCATGCAGACACTAAGAGACCACTGATGCTATCACAGACTACTATACCCAGTATATATGCAGCCATACAGCCCTACAGAAGATACTAGAACAAAAAACCCATCCCAATAATATGAAATACACTCCAGAAAATACATTGAGGCCCACACCATGAGGGGAAGTCCATGCCTGACACTGCCTGGATGACCATGAACCAGAGTCAAGATAGCCTAGAGACACACGATATCTGTAAACATGACAGGCAAAAAAATGTCAATGAAAGATACACTGCTATAATCATAGATGAGTGCCTAGCCCAGTTGTCATCAGAGAGACATCACCCGGCATCCGATGGGGGCAGATGCAGAGACCCATAGCCAAACACAATGATGTATCCAGGGGAACCCCAGAAATGAGGAAATACATATTGTAGGAACCAGAGATATCAAGGACACAACAAGAGCATATCCCACTGAGTCAATTGCCTTAAAGGGATCACAGAGTCTGAAGGACAAAAACATAAACATGCTATGAGTCTTGTGACCTAGGTTGTTGGCATATACCTTATGATTATTATCCTCATGTCGCTGAGGGACTTCCAACAGTGAGAACGGGGGTGTCTCTAACTCTTTTTCCTGCTCTCCCTATACTTTCTCTCCTCGTGTATTGCTTTGACCAACTCTGATGTGAGGGATTATTCCTAGCCTTTTTGTAACTTGTTAGGCCATCTGATTTTTTTTTCTTTGAAAATTAAGAAGCAGTGGATCTGAAGGAGATTTGAGCTGGGCAGAGTAGAGGTGGATAGATTGTGGCTGGGAGGAGTGGAAGAACAGGAAACTGCAGTTGGGATGCAGTGCATGAAACAACAACAAAAATAAAATGCTACAACAAAATAAACTATCAGCAGCTAGGCCTCATGCTGAGCACCTGCAGTCCTAGCACTCAGGAAGTTAAAGGTAGGTGGATCTCTGTGAGTTCAAGCACAGGCTGTTCTACAAAGAGAGTCCAGGACAGCCAAAATTATTCAGAAAAATCCTGTCTTCAAACAAAAGAAATCTATCAGCATTTTGTGTTTCATCTTTAAGAACTTTGTTTTATGTCCCACTTTTTTAATTTTTATTTTTAATATTAGATACAGCTTGTTAACTTTGTATCCCAGCTGTAGCCCAGTTCCTCATCACCTCCCTATCCCACCTTCCTTCCCTCATCTCCTCCCTACCCCTTTCCAAGTCCGCTTATAGGGGGAGGGCCTCCTCCTGTTCCAACTGACCCTTGCTTATCAGGTATCATCAGGACTGGCTGCAATGTCCTCCTCTGTGGCCTAGCAAGTCCGATCTTTCCTTGGGGGGGGGGAGAGGTCAATGAGCCAGCCATTGAGTTCATGTCCGAAATAGTCCTTGTTCCACTTAGTATGGTAACCAATTGGATGCAGAGCTAACATGAACTACATTTGAGCAGGGGTGCTAGGTTATATGCATACATGGTCCTTGGTTGGAGATACAGTCTCATAAAAGACCCCTGTGCTCTGATATATTTGGTCCTTGTGGAATTCCTGTCCCCTCCAGGTCGTACTAACCCCGCCTTCTTTCATATGATCCCCTGTGCTCTGCCCAAGGTTTGCTTATGAGTCTCAGCATCTACTTTGATACACTGCTAGGTAGAATCTTTCACAGGTCCTCTGTGGTAAGCTTCTGTCCTGTTGTTTTCTCCTATGTCCATCCCATTTGTCTTTCTAAGTGAGGATTGATCATCTTAATCCATGTCCTCTTTCTCATTTATCTTCTTTAGGTGTACAGATTTTAGTATGTTTATCCTATCTTATAGGTCTAGCATCCACTGAAAAGTGAGTGTATACCATGTATGTCTTTCTGATTCCAGTATACCTCACTCTGGATGATCTTTTCTAGATTGTTTGTTTGTTTCTTCATGTTTACATTTCATGACTTCTTTGAATGGTCTACATATAAACCTGTCTGTTGCGTAGCTGGTAAAGATGTTTCCCATTTTATAAGCTGCTTCATCATTAAGGAATGGATTGCAAAAGCTTCCAAGACAAGACAGGCAATTTGACAAGGACACCCTTAAGGGTGGTACCACAGAATTCTGATTGAGAAGCTGCCTCACGGCGGCTGTCTCTGAAGAGAAACAGATGGGAGGAAGACCATCCCAGACCTAGCCTCCCCAAATGGAATCTGGAGCATCCTCCAGTTCCCAGTCAACCGATATTCTGACAAGTCTGTCTATCGCAGTGACTGAGCAGATGACCAAAAAGGTCCAGATAGGTGCATAAAGAGAAACAGTGTTATACCAGAAATCAGACTAACCAGTTCCAAACTTGACCTCTGAGCCCAGTCTGTTGAGGGATAAGGAAGGGCATGCTGCTTCCCGGGCAATGCACCAAAATGTAAGACCTGGATTCTCACTGCTCAGGAGCTCAGGATTACACCCTTCACAGGAACACTCACAGACCACAACTCGATGCAATAGCAAAAGGTTTTATTGCTGTCGAGATAGGTCACACCTCCAAAGACAGGACATGACCCTGAACATGCAAAACACAGGGTTTTTATGCCTGAAAATCAGATCACTTTTGCTCTATACTTTACAGCTGATTGTTTCTCAGAACAGTTCACCCCACCCTTCAAAAGCTATCTGCACCTGACTTCAATTCAAATAATCACAGTTATTTTTCTCATTCCCAGGTGGTCCCTCATTTTTTCTGATGATGAAGTCACTGAATAATCTCATCTTGCAGGTTTAAGAGTGCAGGGATCTGTTAAGGAGCCTGTGCAAAACAACCGCCTCATTCACTAAGGTAATTCAAGGCCCTGGAGAAGACTGTTCACCAACTTCATACAGAGATTGGGTTAAGCTCTCAAGAGGGCAGTACCAGACTGACACCAGATAAGCACTGATGCCATTCTTGGCGCATGATACTGTAAATATCACATGTAGGAGAGCATTTAGAGCATGAAGAGGAGGAGCAGCCCCAAGAAATGAATGATTAAGAGAGACACTGCTTTTGGCTCTCAGGAGCATCATGCCGACCTCACAAGACAAGCTACAGCTAGAGTTCCCAGTTCTCAAATCACCCGGTGTGCTATTTTGGGTGAATCCGGGAATTTAGAAAAAAAAAAAAAAAAAAGAGGTTAAAATCTCTAGAACTCAAAATAGGAGGTGTGTTAACACAGAGGCAAGTGGTCCCTTTATTCACAGAAAGGAACAAGCAGATTCTGGCTCCAAGGGAATGCAAAGGTTCCCGGGGCTTCATGGCAGCTGTGGCAAGGGAAAGCACTGGTGTAGGGATCACAGCACCGAGAGGGACATACAGGCTAACCTCTTGCCATCAGTAAACAAACAGAGGGGCCTGTCAGGCTTACACCCCTCATGCAATAATACGAGCTGTCTCCCATCAGGCAGCCATGTGGTACTAGGCAGGTAGGAAAATCTCAACTGAGGATTTCAGATTTGATACACACCACTGCATGCAGCAGCACAGCTTTGCATCTGGCTGCAGATAAACCTCTGACCCTATCCGCAAGGGTTCTATGTTACAAAGGAAATACAGCTGTTTATGGACCTGTGTATTCAGGCATGGTAAAGATGATCTCTGAAAGAAGCAGAATAACTTCTAAAGGATCTATTGTACACCCAGGTACTGTCTATGTGGACTGCAAGGAAAAAGTTAAAATTATGGCACATGTAAAACACGAGATGCAAAAATAAGGCAGGGGTAGAATTGTTCAGCTGTTACTGTTCTCCTCCATCTAGGGCAAAGCCACACCCTGAAGAACGACAGGCACATTTGGCAGTACCAGAAATTGTTTGTTCTGGAAAACACTGCCTAATGATCAGAGATCCAAATTAATGGCAGCAACAAATGTTGTTCCTTGAAATGAAGGAAATGACTTCAGTATCCTCTCCCAAAAGTCTTGGGATCCACACTGTGTGCTTCTGAAGGTTCATACAGTTTCTAGGAATCTGTAAAATTTCTCCAGTTGGACAAAGTGTATGGTGGATTAAATAGGTGGAACCAGAGGAAAAAAGAGGCAACTTGACACCTTCTGTGGCCTGCCACTGAAGGAGAAATTCAGAAATAATTCCAGGAGTCTTTCTGCAGGATGAGTCTCCTCTCTGCCCAAATGCTTAGACTTGCACGGTCCTAACCATATTTAGATGGTTGAAATCACACACCGGGAGACTGGAGCTCAAAGGAACTTAAGGCAGACGTCACACGCAGAGTGCAAGATCTGTTCTAGCCACGTTCCTCCTTGAGCATCAGCCAGAGCTGAATGAATGACCTTGTTAAAGTAGGCAAAGACTGCTCCTGGCTTATGCCTCTTCTCCTTGCCTGATCATCAGAAGCCATGCCTTAGACTCTCCCCGCAAACTCCTTGTGGGCCAACACAGGTGCGTACTGTGAGCCAAGCAGTGGAATTTGGGTAGAACGCAAGGCCAACTGTTTCTGGAAAGGCTGCTTTAGGGTGGGATATGGGAAAATTCGCAGGAGGAAGGAAGGGTTTCACAGTTTGGAAGCAGAAGAGCGTTCCACGGTTTGGCCTGTCATTGGAGGCCTCGAGGGAGTGGGTGGGGCCTCAGGTCTGTATTTAAGGGTGAGCAGCAGACCCCTTTACGCATTTGCCGTAGTCTGCACATTCCTGGGTGTTGTTCTCAGTACACACTGGAGAGGAAGAACTCCTGTCAAAGTGTCCTCGGCAGGATGGAAGATCAGGCAGATGTGGGTGGCTGCAGCACGGCAAAGATATCCCGGCATCAAAAGACTGTTTGGCAGGCCAAGCAGAAGGAGGTCTTGCTCTCAGTTTTCGCCAAGACACCTTACCCGAGCTTCAGGACCAGGCAGGAACTGGCCAGGGAATTCGGAGTTCCAGAGTCCTCCATCCGTGTGTGGTTTCAAAACCGCAGAACTAGAACTGGCATGTCGAGGAAGACCTCAAAGCAGACCACCGCAGGCTCCAGCCATGAAGCCTCCCAACAGCCTCCTGAAAAGCTTGTCGCCAGGGTACAACAAGCAAGAGGCCTGCCCTCAGAACGGAGAAGGCCTCGAACGCGGCTTAGTCCAGCACAGATCAGCATGCTAGTGCAAGCTTTTGAGATCTCTCCATCTCCAGACTATGCCACGAGGGTGCAACTGGCACTGAGCACAGGTTTTCCTGAGGACACCGTCCACATATGGTTCCAGAACAGAAAGGCCAGGCAGAAAGGCCACGCTGGAGGGAGCACAGCTAAAGGTGAGGACCTGCCTGCCTCTCCTGGCCCGGAAAGGGCTCCTGGAGCATCGTGTTGCATTGAGGAGGAGGCTTCCCGGGACAGCTTGTTGACACCGGGTTCTGCAGGAGGTCAGTGTGCAGAAGCCTTGATGTCAAGACCCGAGCTCACCTTCTTCACAGAGGCCTACCCAGAATCCAGCGACTCCTGCCCTGTCCAGCTCTTCCTGGAGCAACAGGTGAGAACAGTGGAAGAGGAACAGGGACCAGCCGCTCTGGACCCAGATGTACCATAGGAGCAGATCGAACCAACACTTGAGGCTCCTCTCACGGAAGAAGAATATCAGGCTCTGTTGGACGATAATTGACCGCATTGAGAATGCCCAGAATTGGGACTGTAAAACCCCGTTGCCTGGACCCTAACCTGACCATTGTCTCAGAGACTCCAGCCAGAAATGAGCTGGGACAGATGCTCAGACTTGCACCTAAGAAAGGTGCAGAGCTCTACGGATCCTGAGTAAGTTTTGGGGAAAAGATGGAATGCCCTGCAGGTGCGAGGAACTGTGGAGAGCCGAAACTCCACCATGTGGCGTTGAACTCTTGCCCGCAAAACTGTAAACCTTTAGTGCGCATGCGTGAGTTGCGTAAGCACGTTAAGGATTGCGTAGGCACCCGGGGTGAGCGAGCAACCAATCAGGGTATTGACATGTCACAAGCGCGCCAAACGCAGGCCCCGGGGTCATCGGGCGGGGTAAAACTAAGCGGCCAGTCAGGGTAGTCATACGTCACTTAGGTGCGACCCGGGATAATATAAAACAGCCCCACATCGTGGGACTCGTCCTCTCCTCCCTCTCCCCCTCTCCTCTCCTCCTCCCCATCTCCCTGCCCGGGGGCTGGCTTCAGCCTGCGGGACGCCGCCCAGGTCCGGCGGCCTCCCTCTCCTCCCGCCTCTCCGTTCTCCATCGTGTGACTAATAAAGATTTCGTTGTGGAAGAATTCCTGTGGTCGCGTGCGTTCCTGCCAGAGAGATAACCACGCGGCTCCCAACATCTGGTGCCGAAACCCGGGAAGCAGAGAGCCTGCTACCGCCAGTGCTGGGTAAGGAGAGCCCCCGTTAGAGGGGAGGAATTCAGAACCACAACATTCAGGCTTGTCCTGAAAGACATGTTCGGTCTTGACTTATCCCGGTTCTCATTTCGGCCAGCAGAAGCCCTTATGGCCTTCTCTGCTGTGATAGCCGCCATAGCTTTCCTTTTTTTGGTCTCGTGCAAACTCGAGGCCTGCCTCAAAAAAAAAAGGATTAGCAACAGTTTAGAGATAGGGACGCGAGACGACATGCCAGAATCAGGACGTGAGACAAGATTAGGGGCCCCAATAGATAAAAATAGAGACGTCTGTAAGAAGAAAGGCCCTTCTGTGGATGTTAAAGCCACGGAAGTGAGAGATAAGGGAAAAGATGCCCTGGGAGAGAAAGGTAAAAAGAGAAGAAAAAACCCAAAAGAAAGGCCTCTTTATCCAATAAGATTAAAATTCCCGCTAAATGCCTGGGCGCAGCCATCTTGGTTTTCATCAGAGGCTTCCACGTGGCTGGCAACTGGGCGCAGCCATCTTGGTTTTGGGAAAAATGGGCGGGACCTTAGGATGTATCAGAGGTTTCCATGTGGCCAGCGCCATCTTTGATTCGGGCTAGGAGGCCCCAGCCTCCCATGTGCTCTCCATATAATTCATTTAAAAGACTGGTGATTGTTTATTACAAAATGTTTTTTATGCTCTTTTTAAAAAAAAAATTCTAGCTGATAGGTTTGGTATGGCTAAAATAATTTTTACAGTTTAAAATTGTTCTGTTAAGCAGTTAATTTTAAAGCTTGTTTAATCATTAAAAATTTTTGGTTGTGGGGGATTATAGATGCTCCACAGTTTACTGTATCAACAACACCTAGTGGCTGTACTTGGTGTTGTCAGTCGCAGCCTACTAATGCTAACACATGGCCTGCTGCCATGGTGGTTCAGCAATAAAAGCATGTAAAGCTGTAGCTTGGCTGCAATGTTTGTTTAGGGTTTCCAGCTGAGTTCAGTTACACGCGGCCAGCCACCATACTGGTCCGGAGATAAAGAGGGTGGAGCTATGAGTTTGCCACCATTCTGTTCAGGTACTGTTCAATTTTAATGCCGTATCCTTTGTTGCAAAAAAACCCTGCAACAATGGGGATTGCATATTGCCACTAAAAAAGTCCAAATTTCAGAAGTGGGCTCCTTTCTAGGGACTGTTATTTATCCGAAACAAATAGTTCCTCAAAAAATAAAAATTCGCAGGGATCATTTGCATACCTTAAATGATTTTCAAAAATTATTAGGTGATATAAATTGGCTTCGGCCGTTTTTAAAGATTCCTTCTGCTGAGTTAAAACCCCTATTTGATATTTTGGAAGGGGATGCTCATATTTCTTCACCCAGAGCCTTAACTCCGCTGCAAGCCACGCCCTGCAGTGGTAAAAACGCTTTACAGGATGCCCAATTAAACGCGTGTAGATGAAACTAAGGCCTTTGACCTGTGTGTCATTAAGACTAAACATTTACCAACTGCTGTATTATGGCAAGATGGGCCCTTAGTGTGGGTTCATCCCAATGCTTCTCCTACAAAAATTATTGAATGGTATCCGGATGCAGTCGCTCAACTCGCACTTCGTGGGTTAAAAACAGCCATTACATACTTTAAGAAGGAGCCAAAGTCTTTAATAGTGCCTTATACGGCTCACCAAGTTCAGGTATTAACTGCTACCTCGGATATTTGGGCGGTGCTGGTTACTTCTTTTAGTGGTTCAATTGATAATCATTACCCAAAATATCCTATTTTGCAATTTGCTTTAACTCAGGAGGTAGTCTTCCCGCATGTAACGTCCCAAAAACCACTTCGGGATGGACTGGTAGTTTATACAGATGGGTCAAAAACAGGAGTAGGAGCTTATGTGGTTAATAATAAAGTTATTTCTAAGCACTATCATGAGACCTCGCCTCAAATTGTGGAATGTTTAGTAGTGCTAAAAGTTTTAAAAAAAATTTCCAGGTCCTTTAAATATTGTTTCTGATTCTAGTTATGTGGTAAATGCAACCAAAATCTTAGAGGCTGCTGGATTAATTAAAGCATCTAGCAAGCTTACAAAAATTTTTCAAAAGATTCAGTTTGCCTTAATTACCAAAAGATCCCCTGTTTTTATTACGCATATTAGGGCCCATTCCGGCCTACCGGGGCCCATGTCTCGGGGAAACGACCTAGCAGATCGAGCCACAAAGATAATTGCATTTGCCCTCCTTTCAAATTTAAAATTGGCTAAAGAGTTTCATAAAAGATTTCATGTTACAGCTGAGACATTGCGTAATCGATTTAACATAACTAAAAAAAAAGCTAGAGATATTGTTACCCAGTGTCAAAATTGCTGTCAGTTCTTACCTATGCCTCATGTTGGAATTAATCCCAGAGGAATCTGTCCACTACAAATGTGGCAGATGGATGTTACCCACATCCCATTTTTTGGTAAACTTCAATATTTACATGTTTCTGTTGATACTTGCTCTGGAGTCATGTTTGCTTCTCCCCTGACTGGAGAAAAGGCAGCCCATGTTATTCAACATTGCCTAGAGGCATGGAGTGCCTGGGGAAAGCCAAAAATTCTAAAAACTGACAATGAGCCAGCCTATACTTCTCAAAAATTTAAACAGTTCTGTCATCAGATAGAAATAACCCATCTGACAGGACTCCCCTATAACCCCCAAAGCCAAGGCATCATTAAACGTGCTCACCACACCCTAAAATCATACTTAATAAAACAAAGGGGAGGAGTCCAGGAGGCTCTGCCCTCAGTGCCACGAGTGACGGTTTCACTGGCACTCTTCACTCTCAATTTTTTAAATTTGGACAGTCAAGGCCATTCGGCTGCTGATCGCCACTGTTCAGGGCCTGATAGGCCCAAGGAAATGATTAAATGGAAGGATGTCTTAACCGGTCAGTGGAAAGGCCCGGATCCTATTTTAATAAGATCCAGGGGAGCTGTCTGTGTTTTCCCACAGGAAGAAAACAATCCATTCTGGGTACCGGAACGCCTCACGCGAAAGCTCGTGACAGCTGAAGATGATCGTTCAACAGAGACACCTGCCACTGCTCTTTAGAGTCAAGGGCGGCGAGGAGGAACACTAATTCTACTCGAGTGGATTCATTGCCCACAGACTGGCTTTACCCTGGGTTTCCCCTGCCTTTTCTTACTTTAGATTGGGTGGGGGTTGGAATGTTTGGTGTAGCATTATGTTGTGGCTTAGTGTTTTTACTCTGGTTGTTCTGCAAACTCATTACCTAAAATAGGCGTGTCTAGGGCGCAATCGTGCAAGCACTAGCAGCTTTTAAACAAGGATCGTCTCCCAAAAATTTGGTTATCCATGTTAAAAAATTTAAAACAGACTGTGACGCTCAGTCGATGCACCTCAAGGGCTAGACCCATTGCACTGAGTCGATGAGTGATCCAGGTTAATGTTGCCTTGCCTAAGCGGTTATGGTACCTAGATAGGAGGATGACAGCTCTTGCACTCCCTGGAATTTTATTCCATTGCACGGGAATGAGTGTCACCTCCTCTTTTAAATCTTCTCCCCTAGCCCCTGCACCCAGAGGACTCGTTCCATTGCACCTGGTGGGGTAAGGGAGTAATTTAAAGCTCTTGATCGCTTACCCCCCAAAAGAAGGAGTTCGCTTGATCGAGCTTAGGGCCCCTTCGTACCGTGCTTATATAGGTATTAAGGCAGTTTCATTTATTTGAAACAGAAGGGAGATGTGGAGAGCCGAAACTCCACCATGTGGCGTTGAACTCTTGCCCGCAAAACTGTAAACCTTTAGTGCGCATGCGTGAGTTGCGTAAGCACGTTAAGGATTGCGTAGGCACCCGGGGTGAGCGAGCAACCAATCAGGGTATTGACACGTCACAAGCGCGCCAAACGCAGGCCCCGGGGTCATCGGGCGGGGTAAAACTAAGCGGCCAGTCAGGGTAGTCATACGTCACTTAGGTGCGACCCGGGATAATATAAAACAGCCCCACATCGTGGGACTCGTCCTCTCCTCCCTCTCCCCCTCTCCTCTCCTCCTCCCCATCTCCCTGCCCGGGGGCTGGCTTCAGCCTGCGGGACGCCGCCCAGGTCCGGCGGCCTCCCTCTCCTCCCGCCTCTCCGTTCTCCATCGTGTGACTAATAAAGATTTCGTTGTGGAAGAATTCCTGTGGTCGCGTGCGTTCCTGCCAGAGAGATAACCACGCGGCTCCCAACAAGGAACCTCAAAGAAGACCAACAGAAATAGCTGACCCAGCCCCCAGGGGGCTTGCAGAGACTGAGCCATCAAATAAGGAGCATGCTTGGTCTGGACCTAGGGACCCTGCATACATGTAGCAGGTGGGAGGTGAATCCTTGTGCTTAATGTGGGTTGCCCTATGAGCGAGGTGTTGGTGGAGTGGCACAGCGGCGGTGGAGAGTTGTTTCTAACCTGGACTTTGTTGTTTCTAACCTGGACGGTTTTTGAAGGACAGTTATATCATGTTAGCTTCAATTATGATCAGGATAAATATGTAATTTGTCTGCTATTGTACTCTGCGTCATTAAATTATTTTTAGGCATTGCTATGACCTGGTTATTCTTTTCATTTGGAAGTTAATGTAAAGAGGAGATATGAACCTTCTTCTTGAGGATTTCAGTGTATTTGAATGTGAGTTGCGCCAACCAGCCTCATGGACGAAGCCACTGATAGATTCCTCGATTTTCCATTTTTAGCCATCCACTGTTGAATTAATTGACTCACAGATTGTAAATCATTCTCATAAATCCTTTCCTATAAAGAGAGAGTTAGAGGGAAAATAAACTATGCATATAATCATCTTTCATATAGAACTACCAAATTTTCTGCTTTTAATAATGTCATGTAATTCATTCAGAAATCACTTAAACAATAGTAACTGACATATGAGGAGTTATAGAAAAAAATATTCATCACCATGCAAAGTCAAAATGCTACATACATTTTGGGGTATATTGATGGACCAGGAGTTAACTTTCTTGATGCAATTATATTCTAAAATATTGTAATTGAATTACAAGTATTTTAATTTTTTGCAGCATTTATTTATAGTTTATTTTTACCTCAAATTGGTCCCTTCTTTGTCTTAGTTCCCTCAACACACATTAAAGTGTGTTCATTTTTCATTTTCTTAGGTTACGGAGATTCTATTTTATATGGGGATGACACCATGAAAATTAACTGTTCTATGCATGACAGTGCTAATACCAAAACATCATTCAAATAATAAGTAGACCTATCAGAATCACACTAGAATTCTCAGCAGAGATTATAAAATCCAGAAGTGTTTGGATGGATATCATGCAGAAACTAAGAAACCCCCGATGCCAACCCAGACTACTATACCCAGGATATATGCAGCCATCCAGCCCTACAGAACATACTAGAAGGAAAACCCTAACCCAATAATATTAAATACACTCCAGAAAACACATTGAGGCCCACACCATGAGGGGAAGTCCATGCCTGACACTGCCTGGATGACCATGAACCATAGTCAAGATAGCCTAGAGACACACGATATCTGTAAACATGACAGGCAACATATGTCAATGAAAGATACTCTGCTATAATCATAGATGAGTGCCTAGCCCAGTTGTCATCAGAGAGACATCACCCATCGTCTGATGGGAACAGATGCAGAGACCCATAGCCAAAGACAATGATGTACCCAGGGGAACCCCAGAAATGAGGAAATACGTATTGTAGGAACCGGAGATATCAAGGACACAACAAGAGCATGGGCCACTGAGTCAGTTGGGCTCATAGGGGATCACAGAGTCTGAAGGACAAAAACATAAACATTCTATGAGTCTTGTGAGCTAGGTTGTTGGCATACACCTTATGATCATTATCCTGATGTCGCTGAGGGACTTCCAAGAGTGAGAATGGGGGTGTCTCTCACTCTTTTTCCTGCTCTCCCTATACTTTCTCTCCTCGTGTATTGCTTTGACCAACTCTGATGTGAGGGATTATTCCTAGTCTTTTTGTAACTTGTTAGGCCATCAGATTTTTTTTTCATTGAAAATAAAGAAGCAGTGGATCTGAAGGAGATGTGAGGTGGGCAGAGTAGAGGTGGATAGATTGTGGCTGGGTGGAGTGGAGGAAGAGGAAACTGCAGTTGGGATGTAGTGCATGAAACAACAACAAAAATAAAATGCTACAACAAAATAAACTGTCAGCAGCTCAGGCTGTTGGTGATCACCTGCATTTCTAGCACTCAGGAAGTTTAAGGTAGGTGGATCTCTGTGAGTTCAAGCACAGGCTGTTCTATAAAGAGAGTCCGGGACAGCCAAAATTATTCAGAAAAATCCTGTCTTCAAACAAAAGAAATCTGTCAGCATTTTGTGTTTCATCTTTAGGAACTTTGTTTTATGTCCCACTTTTTTATTTTTTATTTTTAATATTAGATACAGCTTGTTAACTTTGTATCCCAGCTGTAGCCCAGTTCCTCATCACCTCCCTATCCACCTTCTTTCCCTCATCTACTCCCTACCCCTTTCCAAGTCCGCTGATAGGGGAGGGCCTCCTCCTGTTCCAACTGACCCTTGCTTATCAGGTATCATCAGGACTGGCTGCAATGTCCTCCTCTGTGGCCTAGCAAGTATGATCTTTCCTTGGGCGGGGGAGAGGTCAATGAGCCAGCCATTGAGTTCATATCCGAAATAGTCCTTGTTCCACTTAGTATGGTAACCAATTGGATGCAGAGCTAACATGAAATACATTTGAGCAGGGGTGCTAGGTTATATGCATCCATGGTCCTTGGTTGGAGATACAGTCTCATAAAAGACCCCTGTGCTCTGATATATTTGGTCCTTATGGAGTTCCTATCCTCTCCAAGTCGTACTAACTCCGCCTTCTTTCATATGATTCCCTGTGCTCTGCCCAAGGTTTGCTTATGAGTCTCAGCATCTACTTTGATACACTGCTAGGTAGAATCTTTCACAGGTCCTCTGTGGTAAGCTTCTGTCCTGTTGTTTTCTCCTATGTCCATCCCATTTGTCTTTCTAAGTGAGGATTGATCATCTTAATCCATGTCCTCTTTCTCATTTATCTTCTTTAGGTGTACAGATTTTAGTATGTTTATCCTATCTTATAGGTCTAGCCTCCACTGAAAAGTGAGTGTATACCATGTATGTCTTTCTGATTCCAGTATACCTCACTCTGGATGATCTTTTCTAGATTGTTTGTTTGTTTCTTCATGTTTACATTTCATGACTTCATTGAATGGTCTACATATAAACCTGTCTGTTGCGTAGCTGGTAAAGATGTTTCCCATTTTATAAGCTGCTTCATCATTAAGGAATGGATTGCAAAAGCTTCCAAGACAAGACAGGCAATTTGACAAGGACACCCTTAAGGATGGTACCACAGAATTCTGATTGCGAGGCTGCCTCACGGCGGCTGTCTCTGAAGAGAAACAGATGGGAGGAAGACCATCCCAGACCTAGCCTCCCCAAATGGAATCTGGAGCATCCTCCAGTTCCCAGTCAACCGATATTCTGACAAGTCTGTCTAGCGCAGTGACTGAGAAGACGACCAAATAGGTCCAGATAGGTGACTAAAGAGAAACAGTGGTATACCAGAAATCAGACTAACCTGTTCCGAGCTCGACCTCTGAGCCCAGTCTGCTGAGGTCTGTTTTCTGGGCAATGCACCAAAATGTAAGACCTGGAGTCTCACTGCTCAGGAGCTCAGGATTACACCCTTCACAGGAACACTCACAGACCACAACTTGATGCAATAGCAAAAGGTTTTATTGCTGTCGAGATAGGGTCGCACCTCCAAAGACAGGACATGACCCTGAACATGCAAAACACAGGGTTTTTATGCCGGAAAATCAGATCACTTTTGCTCTATACTTTACAGCTGATTGTTTCTCAGAACAGTTCACCCCACCCTTCAAAAGCTATCTGCACCTGACTTCAATTCAAATAATCACAGTTATTTTTCTCATTCCCAGGTGGTCCCTCATTTGTTCTGATGCTGAAGTCACTGAATAATGTCATGTTGCAGTGTTAAGGGTGCAGGGATCTGTTTAGGAGCCTGTGCAAAACAACCGCCTCATTCACTAAGGTAACTCGAGGCCCTGGAGAAGACTGTTCACCAACTTCATACAGAGATTGAGTTCAGCTCTCAAGAGGGCAGTACCAGACTGACACCAGATAAGCACTGATGCCATTCTTGGCGCATGATACTGTAAATATCACATGTAGGAGAGCATTTAGAGCATGAAGAGAAGGAGCAGCCCCAAGAAATGAATGATTAAGAGAGACACTGCTTTCGGCTCTCAGAAGCATCATGCCGACCTCACAGGACAAGCTACAGCTAGAGTTCCCAGTTCTCAAATCACCCGGTGTGCTATTTTGGGTGAATCCTGGGAATTTAGAAAAAAAAAAAAAAAAAAAAAAAAAAAAAGAGGTTAAAATATCTAGAACTCAAAATAGGAGGTGTGTTAACACAGAGGCAAGTGGTCCCTTTATTCACAGAAAGGAACAAGCAGATTCTGGCTCCAAGGGAATGCAAAGGTTCCCGGGGCTTCATGGCAGCTGTGGCAAGGGAAAGCACTGGTGTAGGGATCACAGCACCGAGAGGGACATACAGGCTAACCTCTTGCCATCAGTAAACAAACAGAGGGGCCTGTCAGGCTTAGGCCCCTCATGCAACAATACGAGCTGTCTCCCATCAGGCAGCTTTGAGGTACTAGGCAGGTAGGAAAATCTCAACTGAGGATTTTAGACTTGATACACACCACTGCATGCAGCAGCACAGCTTTGCATCTGGCTGCAGATAAACCTCTGACCCTATCCGCAAGGGTTCTATGTCACAAAGGAAATACTGATGTTTATGGATCTGTGTATTCAGGGATGGTAAAGAGGATCTCTGGAAGAAGCAGAATAACTTCTACAGTATCTATTGTACACCCAGGTACTGTCGATGGGGACTGCAAGAAAAAAGTTAAAATTATGGCACATGTAAAACAGGAGATGCAAAAATAAGGCAGGGGTAGAACTGCTCAGCTGTTACTGTTCTCCTCCATGTAGGGCAAAGCCACACCTTGAAGAACAACAGGCACATTTGGCAGTACCGGAAATTGTGTGTTCTGGAAAACACTGCCTAATGATCAGAGATCCAAATTAATGGCAGCAACAAATGTTGTTCCTTGAAATGAAGGAAATGACTTCAGTATCCTCTCCCAAAAGCCTTGGGATCCACACTGTGTGCTTCTGAAGGTTCATACAGTTTCTAGGAATCTGTCAAATTTCTCCAGTAGGACAAAGTGTATGGTGGATTAAATAGGTGGAACCAGAGGAAAAAAGAGGGAACTTGACACCTTCTGTGGCCTGCCACTGAAGGAGAAATTCAGAAATAATTCCAGGAGTCTTTCTGCAGGATGAGTCTACTCTTTGCCCAAATGCTTAGACTTGCAGGGTCCTAACCATATTTAGATTGTTAAAATCATACACCGGGAGACTGATACTCAACGGAACTTAAGGCAGACAGCACACGCAGAGTGCAAGATCTGTTCTAGCCACGTTCGTCCTTGAGCATCAGCCAGAGCTGAATGAATGACCTTGTTAAAGTAGGCAAAGACTTCTCCTGGCTTATGCCTCTTCTCCTTGCCTGATCATCAGAAGCCGTGCCTTAGACTCTCCCCGCAAACTCCTTGTGTTCCAACACAGGTGCGTACTGTGAGCTAAGCAGTGGAATTTGGGTAGAACACAAGGCCAACTGTTTCTGGAAAGGCTGCTTTAGGGTGGGGTATGGGAACATTCGCAGGAGGAAGGAAGGGTTTCACAGTTTGGAAGCAGAAGAGCGTTCCACGTTTTGGCCTGTAATTGGAGGCTTCGAGGGAGTGGGTGGGGCCTCAGGTCGGTATTTAAGGGTGAGCAGCGGACCCCTTTCCGCATTTGCCATAGTCTGCACTTTCCTGGGTGTTGTTCTCAGTACACACGGGAGAGGAAGAACTCCTGTCAAAGTGTCCTCAGCAGGATGGAAGATCAGGCAGATGTGGGTGGCTGCAGCACGGCAAAGACATCCCGGCGTCAAAAGACTGTTTGGCAGGCCGAGCAGAAGGAGGACTTGCTCTCAGTTTTCGCCAAGACACCTTACCTGAGCTTCAGGACCAGGCAAGAACTGGCCAGGGAATTCGGAGTTCCAGAGTCCTCCATCCGCGTGTAGTTTCAAAACCGCAGAACTAGAACTGGCATCTCGAGGAAGACCTCAAAGCAGACCACCGCAGGCTCCAGCCAGGAAGCCTCCCAACAGCCTCCTGAAAAGCTGGTCGCCAGGGTCCAACAAGCAAGAGGCCCGAACTCAGAACGGAGAAGGCCTCGAACGCGGCTTAGTCCAGCACAGATCAGCATGCTAGTGCAAGCTTTTGAGATCTCTCCATCTCCAGACTAGGCCACGAGGGTGCAACTGGCCCTGAGTACAGGTTTGCCTGAGGACACCGTCCACATAGGGTTCCAGAACAGAAAGGCCACGCTGGAGGGCACAGCTAAAAGGTGAGGACCTGCCTGCCTCTCCTGGCCCGGAAAGGGCTCCTGGAGCATCGTGTTGCATTGAGCAGGAGGCTTCCCGGGACAGCTTGTTGACATCGGGTTCTGCAGGAGGCCAGTGTGCAGAAGCCTTGATGTCAAGACCCGAGCTCACCTTCTTCACAGAGGCCTACCCAGAATCCAGCGACTCCTGCCCTGTCCAGCTCTTCCTGGAGCAACAGGTGAGAACAGTGGAAGTGGAACAGGGACCAGCCACTCTGGACCCAGATGTACCATGGGAGCAGATTGAACCAACACTCGAGGCTCCTCTCACAGAAGAAGAATATCAGGCTCTGTTGGACGATATTTGACCGCATTGAGAACGCCCAGAATTGGGACTGTAAAACCCCATTGCCTGGACCCTAACCTGACCATTGTCTCAGAGACTCCAGCCAGAAATGATCTTGGACAGATGCTCAGACTTGCACCTAAGAAAGGTGCAGATCTCTAGGGATCCTGAGTAAGTTTTGGGGAAAAGATGAAGGCCCTGGAGGTGCGAGGAACCTCACAAGAAGACCAACAGAAACAGCTGACTCAGCCCCCAGGGGGCTTGCAGAGACTGAGCCATCACATAAGGAGCATGCTTGGTCTGGAGCTAGGGACCCTGCACACACGTAGCAGGTGGGAGGTGAATCCTTGTGCCCTACAAGGGAGGTGTTTTGTGGATTGGCTCAACGGCGATGCAGAGTTGTTTCTAACCTGGACGGTTTTTGAAGGACAGTTCTATCATGTTAGCTTCAATGATGATCAGGATAAATATGTAATTTGTCTGCTATTGTACTCTGCGTCATTAAATTATTCTTAGGCGTTGCTATGACCTGGTTATTCTTTTCATTTGGAAATTAATGTCAAGAGGAGATATGATTATCTTTCAAGCTGAAAAGAGGTGTGATCATGAGTCTTGGTTTTTAACTTGACTGCATGTGGAATGAAGCAAAACACCCAAATTAACGACACAATTGTGAAGCGCTCTTCCTTATTTGAAGTAGTCTTCTCTACTTCTCTTCTGAATCTGTAAGGCTGAAAAACACACCTTTAATCCATATCTTCATACTGCAAAACCAACCACTCACCTTTGCCTCATCTTACTGGAAACCTATACAAGGACATGGAAGAAGGAATGTTTTACTCTTTGCCTGTTCCCTTTTGCTTTGGTAGCAAGTCTATTTCTTCATTGACTATAGAACCTTCTTCTTGAGGATTTCAGTATATTTCAAGGTGAGTTAAATAACCAGCCTCATGGACTAAGCCACTGATAGATTCCTCGATTTTCCATTTTAGCCATCCACTGTTGAATTAATTGACTCACAGATTGTAAATCATTCTCATAAATCCTTTCCTATAAAGAGAGAGTTAGAGGGAAAATAAACTATGCATATAATCATCTTTCACATAGAACGACCAAATTTTCTGCTTTTAATAATGTCATGTAATTTATTCAGAAAACACTTAAACAATAGTAACTGACATATGAGGAGTTATAGAAAAAAATATTCATCATCATGCAAAGTCAAAATGCTACATAAATTTTTGGGTATATTAATGGACCAGGAGTTAACTTTTTTGATGCAGTTGCATTCTAAAATATCATAATTGAATTACAAGTATTTTAATTTTTGCAGCATTTATACATAGTTTATTTTTACCTCAAATTAGTCCCTTCTTTGTCTTAATTCCCTCAACACACATTAAAGTGTGTTTATTTTTCATATTCATAGGTTACGGAGATTCTATTTTATATGGGGATGACATCATGAAAATTAACTGTTCTATGCATGACACTGCTAATACCAAAACAGCATTCAAATAATAAGTAGACCTATCAGAATCACACTAGAATTCTCAGCAGAGATTATGAAAGCCAGAAGGGCTTGGATGGATATCATGCAGAAACTAAGAGACCACCGATGCCAACCCAGACTACTATACCCAGGATATATGCAGCCATCCAGCCCTACAGAACATACTAGAAGGAAAACCCTAACCCAATAATATTAAATACACTCCAGAAAACACATTGAGGCCCACACCATGAGGGGAAGTCCATGCCTGACACTGCCTGGATGACCATGAACCATAGTCAAAATAGCCTAGAGACACACAATATCTGTAAACACGACAGGCAAAAAAAAAAAAAATGTCAATAAAAGATACTCTGTTATAATCTTAGATGAGTGCCTAGCCCAGTTGTCATCAGAGAGACATCACCCGGCATCTGATGGGAGCAGATGCAGAGACCCACAGCCAAACACAATGATGTATCCAGGGGAACCCCAGAAATGAGGAAATACGTATTGTAGGAACCAGAGATATCAAGGACACAACAAGAGCATGGCCCACTGAGTCAATTGGGCTCATAGGGGATCACAGAGTCTGAAGGACAAAAACATAAACATGGTATGAGTCTTGTGACCTAGGTTGTTGGCATATACCTTATGATTATTATCCTCATGTCGCTGAGGGACTTCCAACAGTGAGAACGGGGGTGTCTGTAACTCTTTTTCCTTCTCTCCCTATACTTTCTCTCCTCGTGTATTGCTTTGACCAACTCTGATGTGAGGGATTATTCCTAGTTTTTTGGTAACTTGTTAGGCCATCAGATTTTTTTTTTCATTGAAAATAAAGGAGCAGTGGATCTGAAGGAGATGTGAGGTGGGCAGAGTAGAGGTGGATAGATTGTGGCTGGGAGGAGTGGAGGAAGAGGAAACTGCAGTTGGGATGTAGTGCATGAAACAACAACCAAAATAAAATGCTACAACAAAATAAACTATCAGCTGCTAGGCCTCATGCTGAGCACCTGCAGTCCTAGCACTCAGGAAGTTAAAGGTAGGTGGATCTCTGTGAGTTCAAGCACAGGCTGTTCTACAAAGAGAGTCCAGGACAGCCAAAATTATTCAGAAAAATCCTGTCTTCAAACAAAAGAAATCTGTCAGCATTTTGTGTTTCATCTTTAGGAACTTTGTTCTATGTCCCACTTTTTTTAATTTTTATTTTTAATATTAGATACAGCCTGTTAACTTTGTATCCCAGCTGTAGCCCAGTTCCTCATCACCTCCCTATCCCACCTTCCTTCCCTCATCTCCTCCCTACCCCTTTCCAAGTCTGCTGATAGGGGAGGGCCTCCTCCTGTTCCAACTGACCCTTGCTTATCAGGTATCATCAGGACTGGCTGCAATGTCCTCCTCTGTGGCCTAGCAAGTATGATCTTTCCTTGGGTGGGGGGGGGGAGAGTTCAATGAGCCAGCCATTGAGTTCATGTCCGAAATAGTCCTTGTTCCACTTAGTATGGTAACCAATTGGATGCAGAGCTAACATGAACTACATTTGAGCAGGGGTGCTAGGTTATATGCACACATGGTCTTTGGTTGGAGATACAGTCTCATAAAAGACCCCTGTGCCCTGATATATTTGGTCCTTGTGGAGTTCCTGTCCTCTCCAGGTCGTACTAACTCCGCCTTCTTTCATATGATTCCCTGTGCTCTGCCCAAGGTTTGCTTATGAGTCTCAGCATCTACTTTGATACACTGCTAGGTAGAAACTTTCACAGGTCCTCTGTGGTAAGCTTCTGTCCTGTTGTTTTCTCCTATGTCCATCCCATTGGTCTTTCTAAGTGAGGATTGATCATCTTAATCTGTGTCCTCTTTCTCATTTATCTTCTTTAGGTGTACAGATTTTAGTATGTTTATCCTATCTTATAGGTCTAGCCTCCACTTAAAAGTGAGTGTATACCATGTATGTCTTTCTGATTCGGGATACCCTACTCTGGATGATCTTTTCTAGATTGTTTGTTTGTTTCTTCATGTTTACATTTCATGACTTCTTTGAATGGTCTACCTATAAACCTGTCTGTTGCGTAGCTGGTAAAGATGTTTCCCATTTTATAAGCTGCTTCATCATTAAGGAATGGATTGCAAAAGCTTTTTAGTTTCACGTTGTAAGACCTGGAGTCTCACTGCTCAGGAGCTCAGGATTGTGCCCTTCCAAGGAACACTTACTGACCACAACTTGATGCAAAAAGCAAGAGTTTTATTCAAATCGTGATAGGGTTGCCCCTCTAAAGACAGGAGACGACCCCGAGCATGCAAAGCACAGGGTTTTATACTTAAAAATCTGGCCACCTTTGCTCTATACATTGATTGGTCAGCAAGAATAGCATGAAGATAGTTTACAGCTAGTTGTTTGCAGTTTTTGGCCGTTTGTGAGTTTTCTCAAAACAATTCACCCTGCCCTTATTTAAAAAAAATAAAATAAACTATCTCAGAGCAGTTCATCCTGCCCTTTGAGAGCTATCTGCCTCTGGCTTAAATTGAAGGCTATCTCAGAGCAGTTCATCCTACTGTTCGAGAGCTATGTGCCTCTGGCTTTAATTCAAGGATGGGAATAGTCACAGCTGTTTTACTTTTACAGATGTTTGCATTCTCGGGTGGGCTCTCAGATGGAAATGAAGAGAGACAGAGAAGGAGAGAGCAGGACATGATAGGGGGAAGAGAGAGAGAGAGAGTGGCACCACAACAGAGAAAGGGGGAGTGCAAGAAGGCAATAGCAAGAAGGCAAGAGAGACCAAGAGGGAGACAAAGTGGGCAGGCAGATCCTTTTAAGGAGCAAAGTAACCACACCTGCCCTCCCTTGCTGTCGACACATAATGACATCACAGGTTGCTAGGAAAGACAGAAGCAGGTGCCTAAATACTAAGTGTTGGCATAGGCCTTTAATCCCAGCACTCTGCCAGGCAGAAGCAGGCCAGTCTCTGTGAGTTCAAGGTCAGGATGGTCTACAGATCTAGTCCAAGATAGCCAGGGCTTAAAGGAGAAACCCTCTCTCAAAATACCAAAATATTCATATGTATAATTAATATATACTCACTAAATATAGTAATACAAACCAATATATTTAATAAATATGTTATATATACATTTTGTTTTAATCATATCCATATATATAATATATATGTATATATATGATGAAAACAAAATAATGTTTTAATTTATGTTTTAATCATATATATATATATGATTGAAAAAAAAATCTGAGCCAGGCTTTGTGGCACATATCTCTAATCCCGTCTCTCTAGGAGACACAAGCATGCTGCTGTGTAAGTTCAATATCACCCTGGTTTACAAAGAAAGCCCAGGACATGCATGGCTACAGAGATAAACCTTGTCTAAAAACATACTAGATGTATGGCTAGATATGTCTGAAACCACATAGTGTGACAAGGCTATAAGAAAGTCTTATGAGGCATGGTGACACACATCCGTAGTTCCAGCACTTGAGAGGCAGATGAAGGTAGGTCTCTGTGAGT
>JAEOAE010002828.1:0-73433 GCA_036365155.1 Meriones psammophilus
TTGGTGAGGATTAGGTTATATCACTTTTCAGTTTTGCTGTTATAATAATTGAACAGGCAACACGAATGTGAATTAGTTTACAAAGTAGTGCTTTGCGTTTCTTTTCTTCTGTTGGAAACTTGTTTCTGTGCTGTAGAGTGTGATATATCAATTTTCAGTTTTTCTGTTATAATAATTGAACGGACGACACGTATGTGAAGTAGTTTACAAAGTTGTGGTTTTCGTTTCTGTTCTTTCGATGAAAACTTGTTTCTTTGCAGTACATTTCGATTTATCGCTTTTCAGTTTCCCTGTATTCCTAATTGAGTGACCGACACACATGTGATTTATTTTACAAAGTAGTGCTTTGCATTCCTGTTCTTCTTTTTGAAACTTGTTTCTGTGCTGTACAGTGTGATATATCACTTTTCAGTTTTCCTGTTATAATAAATGTACGGGCGCCACGTATGTGAATTAGTGTACAAAGTTGTGCTTTGCGTTTCTCTTCTTGAAATGGAAACTTGTTTCTGTGCCGGAAAGTCCTAGATAACACTTTTCAGTTTCCTGTATTCCTAATTGTGCGAGCAACACACATGTGATTCCGTTTAAAAGTAGTGCTTTGCTTTTCTGTTCTTTCGTTCAAAACTTTTTCCTGTGCTGTACAGTGTGTTATATCTCTTTTCAGTTTTCCTGTATTCCTAATTGAGCGAGTGGCACACATGTGATTTAGTTTACAAAGTAGTGATTTGCGTTTCTGTTCTTTCGTTGGAAACTTGTTCCTCTTAGGAACAATTTAGGGTTAGGATTAGGGATAGGGTTAGGGTTAGGGTTAGGGTTAGGATTAGGGTTAGGGTTCGCGTTAGGGGCTTAGGGTTAGGGTTAGGGTTATATCACTATTCGTTTTCATGTTATAATAATTGAACAGGCGACACGAATGTGAATTAGTTTACAAATTTGTGCTGTGCGTTTCTGTTCTTTCGATGAAAATATTTTCCTTTGCAGTACATTTCGATTTATCGCTCTTCAGTTTCCCTGTATTCCTAATTGAGTGAGCAACACACATGTGATTTTGTTTACAAAGTAGTGCTTTCCTTTTCTGTTCTTTCGTTCGAAACTTGTTCCTGTGCTGTACAGTGCGTTACATCTCTTTTCAATTTTCCTGTATTCCTAATTGAGAGAGTGGCCCACATGTGACTTAGTTTACAAAGAAGTGCTTTGCGTTTATCCTCTTTCGGTGGAAACTTGTTCCTGTTAGGAACAAGTTAGGGTTAGGTTAGGGTTAGGGTTAGGGTTAGGGTTAGGGGTGAGGGTTAGGCTTAGGTTTAGAGTTAGGGGCTTTTGGTGAGGATTAGGTTATATCACTTTTCAGTTTTCCTGTTATAATAATTGAACAGGCGACACGAATTTGAATTAGTTTACAAAGTACTGCTTTGCGTTTCTTTTCTTCTGTTGGAAACATGTTTCTGTGCTGTAGAGTGTGATATATCAATTTTCAGTTTTTCTGTTATAATAATTGAACGGACGACACGTATGTGAATTATTTTACAATTTTGTGCTTTTCGTTTCTGTTCTTTCAATGAAAACTTGTTTCTTTGCAGTACATTTCGATTTATCGCTTTTCAGTTTCCCTGTATTCCTAATTGAGTGACTGACACACATGTGATTTAGTTTACAAAGTAGTGCTTTGCAATCCTGTTCTTCTTTTGGAAGCTTGTTTCTGTGCTGTACAGTGTGATATATCACTTTTCAGTTTTCCTATTATAATAAATGCACGGGCGACACGTATGTGAATTAGTGTACAAAGTTGTGCTTTGCATTTCTCTTTTTGAAAAGGAAACTTGTTTCTGTGCCGCAAAGTGCTAGATAACACTTTTCAGTTTCCTGTATTCCTAATTGAGCGAGCGACACACATGTGATTCCGTTTAAAAGTGGTTCTTTGCTTTTCTCGTCGTTCGTTTGAAACTTGTTCCTGTGCTGAAAATGCGTTATATCACTTTTCAGTTTTCCTTTATTGCTAATTGAGCGAGTGGCACACATGTGATTTAGTTTACAAAGTAGTGCTTTGCGTTTCTGTTCTTTCGTTGGAAACTTGTTCCTTTTAGGAACAAGTTAGGGTTAGGATTAGGGTTAGGGTTCGTGTTAGGGTTAGGGTTAGTGTGAGGGTTAGGGTTAGGGTAGGGTTAGGGTTAGGGTTAGGGTTAGGTTTAGGTGCTTAGGGTTAGGGTGAGGGTTATATCACTTCTTAGTTTTCATGTTACAATAATTGAACGGGCGACACATATGTGAATTAATTTTCAAAGTTGTGCTTTGCGTTTCTGTTCTTTCGATGGAAACTTGTTTCTGTGCCCTACAGTGCGAGATAACACTTTTCAGTTTTCCTGTATTCCTAATTGAGCGAGCGACACACATATGATTCCATTTAAAAGTAGTGCTTTGCTTTTCTGTTCTTTCGTTCGAAACTTGTTCCTGTGCTATACAGTGTGTTATATTTATTTTCAGTTTTCCTGTATTCCTAATTGAGAGAGTGGCACACATGTGATTTAGTTTACAATGTAGTGCTTTGTGTTTATGTTCTTTTGTTGGAAACTTGTTCCTGTTAGGAACAAGTTCCTGTTAGGAACAAGTTAGGGTTAGGGTTAGGGTTAGGGGTTAGGGTTAGGGTTAGGGGCTTAGGGTTAGCGTTAGAGTTATATCATTTTTCAGTTTTCCTCTTATAATAATTGAACAGGCAACACAAATGTGAATTAGTTGACAAAGTTGTGATTTGCGTTTCTGTTCTTTCGATTAAAACTTGTTTCTTTGCCGTACATTTTGATTTATTGCTTTTCAGTTTCCCTGTATTCCTAATTTATTGAGCGACACACATGTGATGTAGTGTACAAAGTAGTGCTTTGTGTTTCTGTTCTTCTGTTGGAAACTTATTTCTGTGCTGTACAGTGTGATATATCACTTTTCAGTTTTCCTGTTATAATAATTGAACGCGCGACACGTATGTGAATTAGTTTACAAAGTTGTGCTTTGCGTTTCTGTAGTTTCGATGAAAACTTGTTTCTGTGCCGTACATTTCGATATATCGCTTTTCAGTGAAAGCCTCCTGATGGGTGTCTTCCGTCAGGGAGACCCCCTCCCAAGGATCAACAAGACCAATTCTAATGCAAACAGCAAGAGGCTTTATTTTGATACACGGTTACCTTCGGCGACAAAGTCTCTCAGAGGACTTTGCGCGCCCCATGAGGGGAAAGCTGGGCTTTTTATAGGGTCTCAGACCAAAAGCGCGGGTACAGGAGCGAGAAGTATAGTTACATGGAGCTGATTGGTACATTTAAATGAGACCACAACTTGAGTCAGAGTTTGGCAGGGACACCATGATATCAGGAACTGGGTGGTCGGCAAGGTCATGATGACTCTCAATCTTGGGACCGCCACCTGTTTTTTGTCTTAGGGCTCCTATCTCAGCTGGAACAGTCTCACTATTTGTCTTAGGGCCCCTATCTCAGCTGGAACAGTCTCACAAACTTCTCATATGCGTGGTCAGCACAAATTGATTTTTGGCTCAACTGGGGCAGCCTGACTGCAGATATCCCCATCAGCTGGGTCTCTTAGGCTAATTCCCTCCCTAGCTCACAGATTTCTCAAAACAGTGGTATCCTTCAGAGTTTCTCAAAACAGTGCTGTACAAAATGACATTAAATATTAGCTGCTTCTAACTTTTGGTGAGGCGGGGCTCTTTCATTCCCCCCTTTTTCTTCTAACTTAGAGTGGAATCTTTCATTCTAGGGCCTAGGGAGGGTTAATTTCTGTCTCCTGTTTAAACTGATGATACTTCTGGGTTAACACCAGCGCTTGTATGACAGAGAGCCGGTCTTTCATGAACTTGATCAGCCGATTTAGGATGCAAGGCCCAAATAACAGAATCAGGGGGATTATGATTAAGGGGCCCATGAGGGAGGAGATGAGGGTGGTGAACCAGGGGGCTTTATTAAACCAACTCTCGTACCAGCTTTGTCCTGACTCAAAGAACTGCTGTCTCTGTCTGAGTCTTTCTTTAAGCCAAGGAGAACTATTACAGGGTCTCTCTAGGCTTTTAGCCCAGTTGCTGCAATATTAGTGTCCATTTCAGGTAAGCAGATGCCCAAGATAATAGCTAATGCCAGGCAGCCCCTTTTGACTTAGCGTTTCAGCCTGCTATGTGGGATTTGGGCATAGATCCGTCTTCTGGAGCTTCTTCGAGCTGACCGTTGGACAGTAGGCATCAGGGGCTAGGGAGGCTGAAATGCCAGTCAAAGGCTGGGCAATAAGGGAGTCCCAAGCATCTGGTTCATTGATCCACCCAAGAGGCAGGGAGCAATCATGTCAGTTTCAGGAAGTCCAGATTTCAGCTTGCAGCCCAGAGTCAACCAGGTGAAAATCTGCTGAGACAAATTCAGACTGGAGACAGAAGTTAAAATTTGTCTATTAAATAGGAAAGATCAGGGAAAATCTCATTTGCGATCCTTTTGAGCTATGCCAGATCCAGGTCACATCCTGAAACTCATATGAAATTTTAGTACACAAAATTGAATATACTCAGAAAAGTAGCATATCAGCAAATTAAACATTTTGAAAGTAACAGGTAAAACTGCATCCCACTGAATGAGTATCAGTTAGCTGTTTTTTTTTTTTTTTTTTTTTGTAACCTTTATACATAACCTAAGTGTGTCCACAGTAATTTTTTTTTTTCTGTGGGCATAGCTGTTGGTAATTTGCCACGAATGGAGCTTGGCCATTTTTATACACTCTGCATATACTTTTAGCTCTCACTTCCATGTTTATGGAAAGTTAGGCAGAAATACCTTATTGGCTTTAGTACTAAACTCTGGATGCTTGGACTTTTTTTTTTTTTTAACAAAGCAAATAGAAGGAATAGGTTTTAAGATGTTTCTGTGTCAAAATCTACCCCCAAAATGGCAGATATTAAGAATACCATACTAAATGCTATGACTTTTGGGTCAGAACACACATTAAACAGATGTTTTTAAAATAATGAGAAGCACCTTTAAGTCTGTCTCCAGAAGCCAACCAAAGGAAATTAAAATCTTAACCTGGTGACTGAATAATAAGCAGTTAATGCTCCATTAACTTATCAGAACTTTATTGATCAATGCCAAAACTCTGAACTTCTAAAATCTTATAACATAAGTACAACAGTAGCAAAGAGGGGAGAGATTTAAAGTATCTCTCATTTTAATCTGCTTTAAAATATTTTTATCTCTTGATAACATATACTTTTTAAAAAAATATTTAGACTCTCTAATCTTTTGCATTTATTAACCCTGAAACATTTTTTTAACCTAATTAATAACACTCTAGATTTTTACAACCTAAACCCCTATATTCTCAGACCCTACATAGGCTCCATTTATTTATCTTAAGAAACAGGCAACTAACATGAGTCCTGTGAGCAAGGAAAACCTGTCTTTCTTTTAAATAAGGGATCTAGTAATCTGTGGTTCTAGCTAATGAACTGATCAATGAGCTAACAGTCAATCTAATTGTCTTTTTTCTAGCTGTAAAGCTACTGTAAGCTTAGCATAGCCGTCAAGGTGTTCAGAGACCTGAGAAGGATAAATTATACCAATCCATGTGCCAATCAAAATGACAGGGATGACTAGTTAGTCCATTACCTAGGCAGAGTCCCTGGCTCCTTTGTCTCACGGCATCCTGGACAGAGGCAGTTCTGCCAGGCACATAAGATGAGAAACTGCTGCTGTGGAAAGAGGAACAGGAGAGATTGACCTCACCTTGCCTCTCACAATGTGAGACAATGGCTCTTCAGGTGTCCCCGGCTTTGTCCACAGTTTAGGCTGGGCCCTAGCAGTGGGCCAGTTGGGGCGGTATTACCCAGTGGTTAGCATACCTCAATCCAGAGTTGCAGTCATCTGTCGTTGTCCAAATCTTCTCGGAGACCTTGGGGAGCTACTGCCAGGATTTTGGGACTTTCTGTCACAATAAGCTTACATATGTTAAAATGCCATATTCATCAGATCTCTGATAAGCTTGAGGGCCAGCATATCTAAGTTACTCTTTGTTTTAGAAATATATATATTTTAAGACAAATAGGCAAACTTTATAGTTACCCATCCTAGACTTAACCTTAAAAAAAACTTGAACAAGGAGACTAGGTAAGGCTCAACTGCAGTATTTAACATGACTTTAAATCTGCTCTTTCTGAACTAAAATCAAAGCAAATCTTTTAATCAGATACAGTTTATAGAGGGGCTAGCAAATCTTGCTGATCCTACCACTTTGTATTAAAATTGAACAGTAAAAAGCTTTGCACTTAACACTAATCAGAGGACTGAACATAACTGAGAGACCTAAACAAAATGGTGGTAAACTCATGTTTCCATCCTCTTTATCTCCGGACCATCATGGCGGCTGGCCACATGCAACCGAACTCAGCTGGAAGCCCTAAACAAACATGGCAGCAAAACTACAGCTTTATGTGCTCTCTATCCCTGAACCATCATGGCAGCTAGCCATGTGTTAGCACAGGCTATGACTGACAATACCAAAAATAGCCATTAGGTGCTGTTGCTGATACAGCAAACACTGTGGAGCATCCATAATCCCCCATAACCAAAAGTTCCCAGTGATCAAACAAGCTTTAGAAACAACTGCATAACAGAATAATTTTAAACTGTAAGAATTACTTTAGCCATACCAAACCTATCAGCTAGAATTTTTCCCTTATTAATTCTCTGGCTTTTTATAACACATCCACTAACCTTCTGCAACATTCCATACTTCAGGTTCCTAGCTTTCTTTTTCTGGCTTAACCAGACATGCTTACTTTCTTGTTTTCCAGACAACATAAAAACTCTCATTAAAATCCTTTCCATTTTGACATAATCCTGCAGAAGCCCAGAATCTACGTACGATTTGCTTTCTATACATTACTATAAAGAGGAGTTTTGAAACTGCCAATTTTTTTTAAATAACTTTTCTGTAGCGGATAAGATGGTCACAAATCAGCTTAACAAACAAACATCTCTCCACAAGATACGTTTTAAAAACTGCAATTTTTTCAGTTAGCACAAATAATACGGCAGGGTTTTATTTAGTAAAATTAATAAAATACCCAAAATCATTGTCATACCCAAATGCCTGATAAACTTTAAACATTTTACAGCCTTAAACATTTAAACATTTTTAAAACCCGTTTTTGCAATATTAAAACAAAGTACCCCTTTTGTAAGAGAGAAGTCACAAGGCATAATCTTTAAAATCAAAATCAGGTTTTAAAACCAGAATTTATCAGTGAAAACAACCTAATTTTCAGAATCAATATCAACTTAGAATAAGACTTTCTTCTTATCCTAAAAGGAAATAAAATCATTTTGACTCAGAGATTTTGCAACCTTTGTTTTTTTTTTTTTTCCTGAGCCACACCATGTGGCAATTTACATTGTTGTTATTTAATCATATGCCTTTATAGACCCTACAAACACATAGAAACATATTCGTGTTTAAAACAAAAATTTGAATTTAACCTTAAAACATACCCAATTATTTTTTTATCATATCAACCATTTAAGACCAGTTGAAAACAATTATATAATGGCCATATATTTAAACAGACAGACTCAGCTGTAATTCTAAACATTACAGCAAGTGCAATTTTTTTCTAAATTACTGTTTGATCTGTATGTTGCAAGCCCCCTAGGTGGGAGGAGAAAAGAGAGGAGCAAGAAGGCATGGTGAGCTCTTTCTGCCTACTTCCCTGCTAAGATGGCATAAAGGCAAGTGGGAGGAGTTTTTCCTCACTCTCAGCAGCCAGAGCAGCTCCTAACATGGAGCAGCTACGGTGCCAATCCCCGCCTAGCCATGTCTAAGGACTTTCACCCAGCAAGCCCATGAGCCTTGCCTACTCCCTTGGCTCCCTTGTGAGCTCTACTGTAGCTTACCTCCCCCGCAGGTCCTGAACCTGCTTCCTGGCTGGGCCTCTCTCCTCCCCCGTGCTCTATTGCTATAAAGTTAAACTTTTGGGAGTAGTGACAGTTTGTCCCATTTTTCTTTCAGATAGATAGGAAACACTTATTACACTTACTACAAAAATCAGACAGACAAGACGTCTCAGGAGTGTTTGTAGGGAGCTGATTTTTCTGTTCCCATTTGGTGGGGAGGGAGCCGATTTCTCGGCTCCCGTCTGTTTGGAAGCACGAGCCAATCTTGACTTTTCGGGGCTTCGCCCCTTTCCGAAGGCTATGTGCTTCATTTGGGAGATGGAGGAACCAGACCTCCAACACAGCCTCCATCTGAATTTTGGCTCTCAGTTTTGCGTCGATATCATGCCGCGCGGCTTGTGTCGTGTTTTGTCTGTCTAATTTTTGTAATAAGTGTTTTCTATCTATCTGAAAATATGGGACAAACTATCACTACTCCCAAAAGTTTAACTTTACAGCACTTCAAGGAAGTTCGTCACATCGCTCACAACCTTTCGGTGGAGGTGCGAAAGGTAAAGTGGGACATCTTCTGTTCATCTGAGTGGCCAACCCTTGACATGGGCTGGCCACGAGATGGCACCTTTAACCTAGAAATTATTTTACAGGTAAAGGCTAAAGTCATGGATCCTGGACCCCATGGACAACCTGACCAGATTCCCTATATCATCACATGGGAATCTCTGGTCAAAGACCCCCCACCATGGGTGAAGCCTTTCCTCCTTTCCCCTTGCCCGAAACCCACCCTGTCTGTCCCCTCCCTTCCTCCCCCGCTAGTTCCAACCCCGGTTAACTCTACACTTTACCCGGTCCTCACAAAACCAGCTCCAGAGGAGACCTCCAGACGTAAGAAGACACCCCCGGTACTGCCGGCAGATGATGGCCCTCTTCTGGACCTTTTGACTGAACAGCCCCCTCCTTACAGAAACCCAGACCCCGTTCGGGAACCAGAGGGGGCAGCCACCAAACGAGAACCCCAGGAAGAACTTACCTCATCCCGGTGGCGGGACGATTGAGGGGGCGTCGGGAAGCCCCTCCCGATCCCTCCTCTCAGGCATTTCCGTTGTGGACGGGGCCTGACCGCCAACTCCAATACTGGCCCTTTTCTGCGTCTGACTTATACAATTGGAAAAACAATACCCGGTTTTTTCAAAGGACCCTTCTAGGCTCACAGCACTGATCGACTCTATTCTAGTGACCCATCAGCCAACCTGGGACGATTGCCAACAGTTGCTCCAGACACTATTGACCACCGAGGAAAAACAGCGGGTCGTCCTGGAAGCACGCAAAAATGTCCCAGGAGACAATGGACAACCCACCCATCTGCCAAACAGAATAGACACCACTTTTCCTTTGGAACGACCTATTTGGGACTTCTCCACTGAGCGCGGTAGGGAACACCTACGTCTCTATCGCCAGTTGCTTATAGCGGGTCTCCGTGGGGCTGCAAGGCGCCCTACTAATTTGTCTCAGGTTAAGTTAGTAACCCAGAAACCTGAGGAATCCCCCTCCGCTATTCTAGAACAACTCAAGGAGGCATACCGTATGTACACTCCGTACAATCCAGAAGACCCAGATCAGGCAACCAACATAGCCATGTCCTTCATCTGGCAGTCTGCCCCAGATATTAGAAAGAAGTTAGAGAGGCTTGAAAACTTAAGAGAAAGTACAGTACAGGATTTATTGAAGGAGGCAGAGCGGATTTTTAATAAGAGGGAAACACAGGATGAAAGAGATGAAAGGCTGAGAAGAGAAGCAGGGGAAAGAGAGAATGTTAGAGAACATAAGAGGAATAGGGAATTTAGCAAGTTACTGGCCACAGTAGTGACAGGGAACAGACAGGGTAGGCAGGGCCTGGGAGACTGCAGGGGTCCACGACTAGACAAAGATCAATGTGCCTACTGCAAGGAAAAAGGACATTGGGCCCGAGACTGCCCAAAGAACCCAAGAGGGCCACGAAAGCCTAAACCCCAGGCCACCCTGTTAAACCTGGAAGACTAGGGAGGTCAGGGTCAGGAGCCTCCCCCTGAACCCAGGATAACCCTTAATGTGGGGGGGCAACCAGTCACCTTCCTGGTGGACACCGGAGCCCAGCATTCGGTGCTCACCACCTCACCGGGACCCTTGACTGACAAATCGGCGTGGGTTCAAGGAGCCACCGGAGGAAAGAGGTACCGATGGACCCCTGAAAGAAGAGTACAACTTTCCACCGGTAAGGTGACTCACTCCTTTTTACATGTTCCTGATTGCCCTTATCCTCTGTTGGGAAGAGATCTATCAATGAAACTTAGGGCACAAATCCACTTTGAGGGGACTAAGGCCCATATTACTGGGCCTCAGGGACAGCCTTTGCATGTGTTAACTATAAACCTGGAAGATGAATACCGACTTCATGAGCCTGAAAAGCCTTGGCCGCAAGAAATGACTGTCTGGCTAGAAAAGTTCCCCCTAGCTTGGGCGGAAACGGGAGGAATGGGTCTCGCAATTCACCAGCCACCCCTGGTGGTCACTCTAAAAGCGTCAGCAACTCCCGTTTCCATTAAACAATATCCAATGTCGCATGAAGCTTACCAAGGAATTAGGCCTCACATTCGGAGGCTTTTAGATCAGGGCATTTTAATACCTTGTCAATCCCCCTGGAATACGCCTCTCCTTCCGGTCAAAAAGCCAGGGACAGAAGACTACCGCTCGGTACAGGACTTGAGAGAAGTCAACAAAAGGGTGGAGGATATACACCCTACAGTTCCCAACCCATATAATTTGTTAACTGGGCTTCCTCCAAGGTGCACCTGGTATACGGTATTAGACCTTAAGGATGCATTCTTTTGTCTGAGGCTCCACCCTCAGAGTCAGCCCATTTTTGCCTTTGAGTGGAAGGATCCAGAATTGGGAATATCGAGTCAGCTTACTTGGACCAGACTCCCACAGGGGTTCAAAAATAGCGCCACCTTATTTGATGAGGCATTGCACGGGACCTGGCGATTTTAGGGTTCATCACCCTGCTTTAATCTTGCTCCAATATGTGGATGACCTCCTCCTGGCTTCAGAAACTGAGGAAAAATGTAAGGAGGGAACAAAGGCCCTCTTGAGGACTTTGGAAACTCTAGGATACCGGGCCTCAGCTAAAAAGGCCCAAATATGTCAGAGGCAGGTCACATACTTGGGCTATCAGATCAGGGATGGACAAAGATGGTTGACAAAGGCACGGAAACAGACAATTCTAAAAATTCCGGTGCCCAAAAGCCTGAGACAATTAAGAGAGTTCCTGGATACTGTGGGGTTTTGCCGCCTTTGGATCCCAGGATTCGCGGAGATGGCTGTGCCGCTTTACCCACACACCAAACAAGGGGCTTTCTTTACATGGGGGGATTAGCAGCAGAGAGCCTATGCAGCTATAAAAGAGGCCCTGCTGACTTCCCCTGCGTTGGGGCTTCCAGACTTAAACAAGCCCTTTGAGCTGTTTGTGGATGAGAAACAGGGATATGCTAAAGGATTCCTGACTCAAAAACTTGGACCATGGAGGCACCCGGTCGCCTACCTGTCCAAGAAACTAGACCCAGTGGCCTCAGGATGGCCCCCTTGTTTGAGGATGGTGGCAGCAATTGTCCTCATGATTAAAGACTCTGGCAAGCTGACTATGGGACAACCAATAACGGTTCTGGCTCCTCATGCCGTGGAAGCCCTGGTTAAACAACCTCTGGGCTGATGGCTTTCCAATGCCCGCATGACCCACTACCAGGCTCTACTGCTGGACACTGACCGAGTACATTTTGTTCCCATGGTAGCCCTTAACCCGGCAACACTGCTTCCCCTACCAGAAGGTCCAGAAACTCATGACTGTCTCCAGATACTTGCAGAAGTACATGGCACCCGGCCTGACCTGACTGACAAGCCCCTCCCTGACGCCGACTTCACCTGGTACACTGACGGGAGCAGCTTTCTGGACAACGGAGAACGGAGAGCGGGGGCCGCGGTTACTACCGAAACTAAGGTAATTTGGACTAAGGCCTTACCACCTGGCACTTCGGCACAGTGGGCTGAACTCATCGCCCTAACCCAGGCTCTCCGGATGGCAGAAGGTAGGAAGCTCAACATTTATACCGATAGCCGCTATGCCTTTGCCACTGCTCACATCCATGGGGAGATATATCGGAGAAGAGGGTTGCTTACCTCTGAAGGAAAACAAATCAAAAATAAAACTGAAATATTGGCCCTACTTGAAGCGTTGTTTTTGCCCTCAAAATTGAGCATCATCCATTGCCCCAGCCACCAAAAGGGAGACAGCCCGGAAGCTAGAGGCAACCTCTTGGCGGACATAACTGCCTGGGAAGTGGCAATGCGAAGGAACTCAGACGTCTCCCAGCTTCTGGCTATAAAGCCGGCCGAGGCAGAGTTTTCCCCACTTCGAAAACCCCCCTTCCATTATAGTGAGGAAGACCAAATTCTCCTAAGAAAAATGGGGGCTACTTACTGTCCTGAGCGGGGGTTTTGGACTTTTAAAGGAAAGCCTGTGTGGCCATTACAACAGACTCGAGACCTGATTAAGTACCTCCACCAATTGACCCACCTTAGTTCCAGAAAAATGAAAACCCTCCTAGAAAGGGAAGAAAGCTCCCACTATTTTCTGGAAAGAGACAAGATTCTACAACAAGTGACTGAAAAGTGCACGGCGTGCGCCCGCGTAAATGCACGCTGTAAAAAGATAGGTTCAGGGACCAGGGTCCGAGGACAACGCCCTGGTACCCATTGGGAAATTGACTTCACTGAGGCAAAACCTGGACTCTATGGATACCGGTTCTTACTGGTATTTGTGGACACTTTCTCTGGATGGGTAGAGGCCTACCCTACCAAACATGAAACTGCCAGAGTCGTCACCAAAAAGCTTTTAGAAGAAATTTTCCACAGGTATGGTATGCCACAGGCACTGGGCTCCGACAACGGCCCTGCTTTCGTCTCCCAGGTAAGTCAGTCGGTGGCCACATTACTGGGGATTGATTGGAAATTACACTGTGCGTACTGCCCCCACAGTTCAGGACAGGTAGAGCGTATGAATAGAACTATTAAGGAGACTTTAACCAAATTGATGCTTGCAACCGGCACTAGAGACTGGGTGACCCTCCTTCCTCTAGCATTGTATCGGGCCCGAAATACACCGGGCCCTCATGGACTCACTCCTTTCGAAATCCTTTATGGTGCCCCACCACCAGCTGCCCATTTCTTTGACTCTGACATAGCCTCTTTTGCTGATACGCCTTCTCTCCAAGCTCATTTGCAGGCTCTGCAAATCGTACAACGGGAGGTCTGGAAACCACTGGCAGCTGCGTACCAAGGACAGCTAAATCAACCTGCGGTACCACATCGGTTCCAGGTCGGGGAAGTGGTCTGGGTAGGACGACATCAGATCCGGAACCTGGAACCGTGCTGGAAGGGACCCTACACCGTACTGCTGACGACACCCACAGCCCTTAAGGTAGACGGTATCACAGCGTGGGTACATGCCTCCCACGTCAAAGCAGCCCATCGTGACACAGAAAGAGATCAGACTCCAGCCTCTTCATGGAAACTTCATCGCACCCGGAACTCACTAAAGATAAGACTCACCCGAGTTTGATACTCTTTCTCCTCCTGTTTCCTCTGTCACACTCCAGTCCCCACATTCCTGTAAACTCGACTTGGGTCCTGCTAGATGAATTCGGTGTCCCTCTTAACAAAACTTCCAAGATGGCTCCCCCGTACACCTGGTTCCCTGAACTAAGTTTCGATTTAGCTAAGGCCATGCCATCACATTCCAGGGCCAGACACATGATTGAAAACCACAAAGTACACTTCTATATGTGCCCCTCCCCTTCTGACTCTCCTTGGCGATGGGAACATTGTGGGACCAGGACTGACCTCTATTGTGCAGAATGGGGATGTGAGGAGTTCGCCACTGACTGGAAGCCTACCTCAACCGGGCTTATCCAGCTTACTAGAGACCCCCAGTTTGACAACTGTTTATGGGCAGTCAATACAGATGACCCCCGTCCTGTTCCCAAACCCTGTAATCAGCTTATTCTTACCTTTACCGACAAAGGAAAAAAATATAAAGAGGGATGGTTACGTGAAAGAGAATTCGGGTTGCGCCTCTGGACAATTGAAAAGCAGGGAGGAATAATACGCCTCCAGCTGTTTCTCCATAGGCCCAAGGTAACCGTCAGGCCTAACTCAGTATTACCAAACCTGAGGGCCCCCTCCTTCCAACCTGAAAAATTACCCATCCCGCCTGTGGCCATGCCCTCTGCCAGAACTCTGAGTCCAGCCAGTCTAGGTATCCCCACACCACGACTTTTCCAACCGAGTACAGGTGATAGGCTGCTTGGTCTAATACAGGGAGCCTTCCAGACACTTAACTACACTAATCCCAGCAGAACCCCAGAATGCTGGCTGTGCCTGGTCTCCACTCCCCCTTATTATGAAGGGGTTGCAATAACGGGGGACTTTATAAACTATACCACACCCCCACCATACTGTACTCCGACCTCCCAGCATAAGCTGACGCTATCTGAGGTGTCTGGCCAAGGAACCTGTATCGGGTCAGTCCCCGAAACTCACCGAAAACTCTGCAACTCAACCTCCAGGATCCACCTGGGCTCCTACTACCTAACGGGCCCCAATGGGACCTATTGGGCTTGCAGCTCCGGCTTAGCACCCTGTGTATCTGCATTAATTCTCAACCAAAATTCTGACTTTTGTGTCCTCATTGAGCTCTGGCCCAAAGTTGTCTATCATGAATCGGAATACGTTTACAAATATTTTGAGGGGATCACCCGGTACTCTAGGGAGCCTATATCTTTAACCTTGGCCTTGATACTAGGGGGACTCACAGTTGGGGGAATTGCAGCCGGAGTAGGGACTGGTTCTGCTGCTCTGGTACAAACCACTCAGTTCAGACAGCTACAACAGGCCATGCATACCGACTTGCAGGCATTGGAAGAATCAATAAGCGCTCTAGAAAAATCCCTAACCTCTCTGTCAGAAGTGGTCTTACAGAACCGAAGGGGGCTGGACATCCTTTTCCTACAAGAAGGGGGATTATGTGCAGCCTTAAAAGAAGAATGCTGCTTTTATGCCGACCATACTGGCTTAGTTAGAGATAATATGGCCAAGCTTAGGGAGAGACTTAGCCAGAGAGAAAAACTCTTCAAGGAGGGACAAAACTGGTACGAGAGCTGGTTCAATAAAGCCCCCTGGTTCACCACTCTCGTCTCCTCCCTCATGGGCCCTCTAATTGTGATCCTCTTGATTCTGTCCTTCGGGCCTTGTATCCTAAACCGACTGATCCAGTTTATGAAAGACCGGCTCTCTGTCATACAGGCGTTGGTGTTAACCCAGCAGTATCATCAGTTCAGACAGTAGGGGACAAAAACTGACTCTCCCTAGGCCCTAGAATGGATTAGAAGATTCCATTCTAAGTTAGAAGAAAAATGGGGGAATGAAAGACCCCACCGCCTCACCTTAAGTTAAACATAGCTAACACCATTTTGTGATACACCCCTGTTTTGAGAAACTCTGTAGGCTAGGTGGGGAACTGGAAAATTACTGGGAAACCAGGCTGTGCCACCCCCTCGGGATATCTGCGGTCAGGCTGCCCCAGTTGAGCTAAGAAACAACTTGTGTTAACCCCCCACATCTGTGGAACTGTTCCACCTGAGATAGGAGATCTGAGAAAAACAACAGGTGGCGCAAGTTAAGGGGGTCATCATGACCGTTCCGACCATCCAGTTCCTGGTATCTTGGTGTCCCTGCCAAACTCTGACGCAAATTGTGGTCTCATTTAAATGTACCAATCAGCTCCCTGTAACCATGCTTTTCGCTTCTGTAACCGTGCCTCTGCTCTACAACCCTATAAAAACTCCAGCTTTACACCCAGAGGGCGCGTAAGTCCTCCGATAGGCTTGGTCGCCCCGGGTACCCGTGTATCGAAATAAACCTCTTTCGGCTTGCATCCTAAGGCTGGTCTCCTTGTTCCTTGGGAAGCGGGGTCTCCCCTTCTAGAGAGGCTCTAGCGGGAGTCTTTCATTCCTAATTGACCGAGCGACACACATGTGATTCCAATTAAAAGTAGTGCTTTGCTTTTCTATTCTTTCGTTCGAAACTTGTTCCTGTGCTGTACAGTGCATTATATCACTTTTCAGTTTTCCTGTATTCCTAATTGAGCGAGTGGCACACATGTGACTTAGTTTACAAAGAAGTGCTTTGCGTTTATGTTCTTTCGATGGAAACTTGTTCCTGTGCTGTACAGTTTGATATATCACTTTTCAGTTTTCCTGTTATAATAATTGAACGGGCGACACATATGTGAATTCGTTTACAAAGTTGTGCTTTGCATTTCTGTTCTTTCGATGGAAACTTGTTTCTGTGCCATACAGTGTGAGTTAACACTTTTTAGTTTTCCTGTATTCCTAATTGAGCGAGTGGCACACATGTGATTTAGTTTACAAAGTAGTGATTTGCGTTTATGTTCTTTCGTTGGAAACTTGTTCCTTTTAGGAACAAGTTAGGGTTAGGATTAGGGTTAGGGTTAGGGTTAGAGTTAGGGTTTGGGTGAGGGTGAGGTGAGGGTTAGGGTTAGGGTTGGGTTAGGGTTAGGGTTAGGGTTAGGGTTAGGGGCTTAGGCTTAGGGTAAGGGTTATATCATTTTTCAGTTTTCCTGTTATAATAATTGAACAGGCGACACAAATGTGTATTAGTTCACAAGGTTGTGCTTTGCATTTCTGTTCTTTTGATGAAAACTTGTTTCTTTGCCATATATTTCGATTTATCGCATTTCAGTTTCCCTGTATTCCTAATTGAGTGAGCGACACACATGTAATTTAGTTTACAAAATAGTGCTTTGCGTTTCTGTTCTTCTGTTGGAAACTTGTTTCTGTACTGTACAGTGTGATATATCACTTTTCAGTTTGCCTGTTATAATAATTGAACGGGCGACACGTATGTGAATTAGTTTACAAAGTGGTGCTTTGCGTTTCTCTTCTTTCGATGGAAACTTGTTTCTGTGAAGTACAGTGCGAGATAACACTTTTCAGTTTTCTGGTATTCCAAATTGACCAAGCGACACACATGTGATTTCGTTTAAAAGTAGTGCTTTGCTTTTCTGTTCTTTTCTTCGAAACTTGTTCCTGTGCAGTACAGTGCATTATATCACTTTTCAGTTTTCCTGTATTCCTAATTGAGTGAGTGCACACATGTGATTTAGTTTACAAAGTAGTGCTTTGCGTTTATGTTCTTTCGGTGGAAACTTGTTCCTGTTAGGAACACGTTAGGGTTAGGGTTAGGGTTAGGGTAGTGTAAGTGTTAGGGTTAGGGTTAGGGTTAGTCTTAGGGGTTAGGGTTCTTGTTAGGGTTAGGGTTAGGCTTAGGGTTAGGGGCTTAGGGTTAGGTTTAGGGTTATATCACTTTTTAGTTTTCCTGTTATAATAATTGAAAAGGCCACACGTATGTGAATTAGTTTACAAAGTTGTGCTTTGCATTTCTTTACATTCGATGGAATCTTTTTTCTGTGCAGTACAGTGTAAGATAACAGTTTTCAGGTTTCCTGGATTCCTAATTGAGCGAGCTACACACATGTGATTCCGTTTAAAAGTAGTGCTTTGCTTTTCTATTCTTTCGTTTGAAAATTGTTCCTGTGCTGTACAATGCCTTATGTCTCTTTTCAGTTTTCCTGTATTCCTAATTGAGAGAGTGGCACACATGTGATTTAGTTTACAAAGTAGTGCTTTGCGTTTATGTTCTTTCGTTGGAAACTTGTTCCTGTTAGGAACAAGTTAGGGTTAGGATTAGCGTTAGGGTTAGGTTTAGTGTAGGGTTAGAGTTAGGGTTAGGGTTAGGGTTAGGGTTAGGGTTAGGGTTAGGGTTAGGGTTAGGGTTAGGGTTAGTATTTAGGGTTAGACTTAGGGTTAGGGGCTTAGGTTTAGGGTTAGGGTTATATCACTTTTCAGTTTTCCTGTTATAATAATAGAAGAGGGAACACAAATGTGAATTAGTTTACAAAGTTGTGCTTTGTGTTTCTGTTCTTTCGTTGAAAACTTGTTTCTTTGCCGTACATTTCGATATATCGCTTTTCAGTTTTTTGTATTCCTAATTGAGTGAGCGACACACATGTGATTTAGTTTACAAATTAGTGCTTTGCGTTTCAGTTCTTCTGTTGGAAACTTGTTCCTGTGCTGTACAGTGTGATATATCTCTTTTCAGTTTTCCTGTTATAGTAATTGAACAGGCGACAGGAATGTGAATTATTTTACAAAGTTGTGCTTTGCGTTTCTTTTCTTTCGATGAAAACTTGTTTCTTTGCCGTACAGTTCGATATATCACTTTTCAGTTTTCCTGTTATAATAATTGAATGGGCAACACGTATGTGAATGAGTTTACAAAATTGTGGTTCGCGTTGCTGTTCTTTTGATGAAATCTTGTTTCTTTGCTGCACATTTCGATATATATCGCTTTTCAGTTTTCCTGTATTCCTAATTGAGCGAGCAACACACATGTGATTTAGTTTACAAAGTAGTGCTTTGCGTTTCTGTTCTTCTGTTGGAAACTTTTTTCTTTGCTGTAGAGTGTGATATATCACTTTTCAGTTTTCCTGTTATAATAATTGAACGGGCGACACGTATGTGAAGTAGTTTACAAAGTTGTGCTTTGCGTTTCTTTTCTTTCGATGGTAACTTGTTCCTTTGCTGCACAATGTGTTATATCACTTTTCAGTTTTCCTGTATTCCTAATTGAGCAAGTGGCCCACATGTGATTTAGATTATAAAGTACTGCTTTGCGTTTATGTTCTTTCGTTGGAAACTTGTTCCTGTTAGGAACAATTTAGGGTTAGGTTTAGGGTTAGGGTTAGGGTAGGGTTGGGTTTAGGGTTAGGGTAGGGTTTTGGTTAGGGTTAGGGTTAGAGTTAGGGGTTAGGGTTAGGTTTAGGGTTAGGGGTAGGGTTAGTGGCTTAGGTGTAGGGTTATGGTTATATCACTTTTCAGTTTTCCTGTTATAATAATTGAACGGGCAACACTTATGTGAATTAGTTTACAAACTTGTGCTTTTCGTTTCTGTTCTTTCGATGGAAACTTGTTCCTGTGCTGTAGAGTTCGATATATCAGTTTTCAGTTTTCCTGTTATAATAACTGAACGGGCGACAAGTATGTGAATTAGTTTACACAGTTGTGCTTTGAGTTTCTGTTCTTTCGATGGAAACTTGTTCCTGTACTGTACAGTTCGATATATCACTTTCCAGTTTTCCTGTCATAATAATAGAACAGGTGACACAAATGTGAATTAGTTTACAAAGTTGTGCTTTGCCTTTCTGTTCTTTCGATGAAAATTTTTTTCTTTGCCATACATTTTGATATATCGTTTTTCAGTTTTCCTGTATTTCTAATTGAGCAAGCGACACACATGTGATTTATTTTAAAAAGTAGTGCTTTCGTTTCTGTTCTTCTGTTGGAAACTTATTTCTGTGCAGTACAGTGTGATATATCACTTTTCAGTTTTCCTGTTATGATAATTGAACGGGCGACACGTATGTGAATTAGTTTACAAGGGTGTGCTTTGCGTTTCTGTTCTTTCGATGGAAACATGTTTCTCTGCCGTACAGTGTGAGATAACACTTTTCAGTTTTCCTGTTATAAGAATTGAACGGGCAACACGTATGTGAATTAGTTTACAAAGTTTTGCTTTGCGTTGCTGTTCTTTTGATGAAATCTTGTTTCTTTGCTGCACATTTCGATCTATCGCTTTTCAGTTTTCCTCTATTCCTAATTGAGCGAGTGGCACACATGTGATGTACTGTACAAAGTAGTGCTTTGTGTTTATTTTCTTTCGTTGGAAAGTTTTTTCTGTGCTGTACAGTGTGATATATCACTTTTCAGTTTTCCTGTTATACTAATTGAACGGGCGACACGTATGTGAATTAGTTTACGAAGTTGTGTTTGCGTTTCTGTTCTTTCGATGGAAACTTGTTCCTCTCCTGTACAGTTCGATAAATCACTTTTCAGTTTTCAAGTTATAATAATTGAATGGGCGACAAGTATATGAATTAGTTTACACAGTTGTGCTTTGCGTTTCTGTTCTTTCGATGGAAACTTGTTGCTGTACTATACAGTTCGATATATATCGCTTCTCAGTTTTCCTGTCATAATAATTGAACAGGCGACACAAATGTGAATTAGTTTACAAAGTTGTGCTTTGCCTTTCTGTTCTTTCGATGAAAACTTGTTTCATTGCAGTACATTTCGATATACCGCTTTTCAGTTTTTCTGTATTCCTAATTGAGCGAGTGGCACACATGTGATTTAGTTTACAAAGTAGTGCTTTGCATTTATGTTCTTTCATTGGATACTTGTTCCTGTTAGTAACAAATTAAGGTTATGGTTAGGGTTAGTATTAGCGTAAGGGTTAGAGTTAGGGTTAGGGTTAGGTAGGGTTAGGGTTAGGGTTAGGGTTAGGGGCTTAGGGTTAGGTTTAGGGTTATATCAGTTTTTAGTTTTCCTGTTATAATAATTGAATGGGCAACACGTATGTGAATTATTTTACAAAGTTGTGCTGTGGGTTTCTGTACAAAATAGTGCTTTGCGTTTCTGTTCTTCTGTTGGAAACTTGTGTCTGTGCTGTACAGTGTGATATATCACTTTTCAGTTTTCCTGTTATAATAATTGAATGGGCGACATGTATGTGAACTAGTTTACAAAGTTGTCCTTTGTGTTTCTGTTCTTTCGATGGAAATTTGTTCCTGTGCTGTACAGTGTGATATATCACTTTTCAGTATTCCTGTTATAATATATGTACGGGTGACACGTATGTGAATTAGAATACAAAGTTGTGCTTTGCGTTTCTCTTCTTTCGATGGAAACTTGTTTCTTTGCCAAATAGTGCGAGATAACACTTTTCAGTTTTCCTTTATTCCTAATTGTTTGAGCAACACACATGTGACTCCGTTTAAAAGTAGTGCTTTGCTTTTCAGTTCTTTCGTTCAAAACTTGTTCCTGTGCTGTACAGTGCATTATATGACTTTTCAGTTTTCCTGTATTCCTAATTGAGCGAGTGGCACACATGTGATTTAGTTTACAAAGTAGTGCTTTGCGTTTATGTTCTTTCATTGGAAACTTTTTCCTGTTTGGAACAAGTTAGGGTTAGGGTTAGGGTTAGGGTTAGGGTAGTGTAAGGGTTAGGGTTAGGGTAGGGTTAGTGTTAGAGGTTAGGGTTCTTGTTAGGGTTAGGGTTAGGTTTAGTGTTAGGGTCTTAGGGTTAGGTTTTGGGTTATATCACTTTTTCGTTTTCCTGTTATAATAATTGAACAGGCGACACGAATGTGAATTAGTTTACAAAGTTGTGCTTTGCGTTTCTCTTCATTCGATGGAAACTTTTTTCTGTGCAGTACAGTGCAAGATAACAGTTTTCGGTTTTCCTGTATTCCTAATTGAGCGAGCGACACACATGTGATTCCGTTTAAAAGTAGTGCTTTGCTTTTCTGTTCTTTTGTTCCAAACTTTTTCCTGTGCTGTACAGTGCTTTATATCACTTTTCAGTTTTCCTGTATTCCTAATTGAGCGAGTGGCACACATGTGATTTAGTTTACAAAGTAGTGCTTTGCGTTTATGTTCTTTCATTGGAAACTTTTTCCTGTTTAGTAACAAGTTAGGATTATGATTAGGGTTAGGGTTAGGTTTAGTGTAGGGTTAGAGTTAGGGTTACTGTTACGATTAGGGGTTAGGGTTAGGGTTAGTATTAGGGTTAGGCTTAGGGTTAGGGGCTTAGGTTTAGGGTTAGGGTTATATCACTTTTCAGTTTTCCTGTTATAATAATTGAACAGGTGACACGAATGTGAATTAGTTTACAAAGTTGTGCTTTGCGTTTCTGTTCTTTCGTTGAAAACTTGTTTCTTTGCTGTACATTTCGATATATCGCTTTTCAGTTTTTTGTATTCCTAATTGAGCGAGCGACACACATGTGATTTAGTTTACAAAGTAGTGCTTTGCATTTCATTTCTTCTGGTGGAAACTTGTTCCTATGCTCTACAGTGTGATATATCTCTTTTCAGTTTTCCTGTTATAATAATTCAACAGGTGACACATATGTGAATCAATTTAAAAAGTTGTGCTTTGCGTTTTTCTGTTCTTTGGTTGGAAACTGGTTTCTGTTAGGAACAAGTTTGGGTTAGGTTAGGGTTAGGGTTAGGGTTAGGGTGAGGGTTAGGGTGAGGTAGGGTTAGGGTTAGGGTTAGGGTTAGGGTTAGGCTTAGGGGCTTAGGGTTATGGTTAGGGTTATATCACTTTTCAATTTTCCTGTTATAGTAATTGAACAGGCGACAGGAATGTGATTTAGTTTAAAAGTTGTGCTTTGTGTTTCTGTTCATTCGATGAAAAATTGTTTTTTGCTGTACAGTTTGATATATCACTTCTCAGTTTTCCTGTTATAATAATTGAACGGGCAACACGTATGTGAATTAGTTTACAAAGTTGTGGTTCACGTTTCTGTTCTTTTGATGAAATCTTTGCTGCACATTTCGATATATCGCTTTTCAGTTTTCCTGTATTCCTAATTGAGCGAGGAACACACATGTGATTTAGTTTACAAAGTAGTGCTTTGTGTTTCTTTACTTCTGTTGGAAACTTTTTTTCTGTGCTGTAGAGTGTGATATATCACTTTTCAGTTTTCCTGTTATAATAATTGAACGGGCGACACGTATGATGTAATTTACAAAATTGTGCTTTGCATTTCTGTTCTTTCGATGGTAACTTGTTCCTGTGCTGTACAGTGTGTTATATCATGTTTCATTTTTCCTGTATTCCTAATTGAGCAAGTGGCACACATGTGATTTAGTTTACAATGTAGTGCTTTGCGTTTATGTTCTTTCATTTGAAACTTGTTCCTGTTAAGAACAAATTAGGTTTAGGTTTAGGGTTAGGGTTAGGTTGGGTTAGGGTTAGAGTTAGGGTTAGGGGTTAGGGTTAGGTTTTGGGTTAGGCGTAGGTTTAGGGGCTTAAGGTCAGTGTTAGGGTTATATCACTTTTCAGTATTCCTGTTATAATAATTGAACATGCGACACGAATGTGAATTAGTTTACAAAGTTGTTCTTTGCGTTTCTGTTCTTTCGATGGAAACTTGTTTCTGTGCTGTAAAGTGCGAGATAACACTTTTCAGTTTCCCTGTATTCATAATTGAGCGAGCGACACACATGTGATTCCGTTTAAAAGTAGTGCTTTGCTTTTCTGTTTTTCTGTTGCCAACTTGTTTCTGTGCTGTACAGTGTGATATATCACATTTCAGTTTTCCTGTTATAATAATTGAATGGGCGACACCTATGTGAATTAGTTTACAAATTTGTGCTTTGCGTTTCTGTTCTTTCGATGAAAACTTGTTTCTTTGCTGTACATTTCGATATATCGCTTTTTAGTTTTCCTGTAATCCTAATTGAGCAAGCGACACACATGTGATTTAATTTACAAAATAGTGCTTTGCGTTTCTGTTCTTCTGTTGGAAACTTGTGTCTGTGCTGTACAGTGTGATATATCACTTTTCAGTTTTCCTTTTATAATAATTGAATGGGCGACATGTATGTGAACTAGTTTACAAAGTTGTCCTTTGTGTTTCTGTTCTTTCGATGGAAACTTGTTCCTGTGCTGTACAGTGTGATATATCACTTTTCAGTTTTCCTGTTATAATATATGTACGGGTGACACGTATGTGAATTAGAATACAAAGTTGTGCTTTGCGTTTCTCTTCTTTCGATGGAAACTTGTTTCTTTGCCGAATAGTGCGAGATAACTCTTTTCAGTTTTCCTATATTCCTAATTGTTTGAGCAACACACATGTGACTCCGTTTAAAAGTAGTGCTTTGCTTTTCAGTTCTTTCGTTCAAAACTTGTTCCTGTGCTGTACAGTGCATTATATGACTTTTCAGTTTTCCTGTATTCCTATTTGAGCGAGTGGCACACATGTGATTTAGTTTACAAAGTAGTGCTTTGCGTTTATGTTCTTTCATTGGAAACTTTTTCCTGTTTGGAACAAGTTAGGGTTAGGGTTAGGGTTCGGGTTAGGGTAGTGTAAGGGTTAGGGTTAGGGTTAGGGTTAGAGGTTAGGGTTCTTGTTAGGTTTAGGGTTAGGTTTAGTGTTAGGGGCTTAGGGTTAGGTTTAGGGTTATATCACATTTTAGTTTTTCTGTTCTAATAATTGAACAGGCGACACGAATATGAATTAGTTTAGAAAGTTGTGCTTTGCGTTTCTCTTCATTCGATGGAAACTTTTTTCTGTGCAGTACAGTGCAAGATAACAGTTTTCAGTTTTCCTATATTCCTAATTGAGCGAGCAACACACATGTGATTCTGTTTAAAAGTAGTGCTTTGCTTTTCTGTTCTTTTGTTCCAAACTTGTTCCTGTGCTGTACAGTGCCTTATATCACTTTTCAGTTTTCCTGTATTCCTAATTGAGCGAGTGGCACACATGTGATTTAGTTTACAAAGTAGTGCTTTGCATTTATGTTCTTTCGTTGGAAACTTTTTCCTGTTAGGAACAAGTTAGGGTTAGGGTTAGGTTTAGGGTTAGGGTTAAGGTTAGGGTTAGGGTTATGTTTAGGGTTAGGGTTAGGGGCTTAGGGTTAGGTAGGGTTAGGGTTAGGGTTAGGGTTAGGGTTAGTTTTAGGGGTTAGGGTTACAGTTAGGGGTAGGGGTAGGGTTATGGGCTTACGGTTAGGGTTAGTGTTATATCACTTTTCAGTTTTCCTGTTATAATAATTGAGCAGTCAACACGAATGTGAATTTATTTACAAAGTTGTGCTTTGCGTTTCAGTTATTTCGATGGAAACTTGTTCCTGTGCTGTACAGTTCGATATATCACTTTTCAGTTTTCCTGTATTCCTAATTGAGCGAGTGACACACATGTGATTCCGTTTAAACCAGTGCTTTGTTTTTATGTTCTTTCATTCGAAACATTTTCCTGTGCTGTACAGTGCGTTATTTCACTTTTCAGTTTTCCTATATTCCTAATTGAGCGAGTGGCACACATGTGATTTAGTTTACAAAGTAGTGCTTTGCGTTTATGTTCTTTCATTTTAAACTTGGTTAGGGTTAGGTTTAGGGTTAGGGTTAGGGTTAGGGTTGGGGTTAGGGTTAGGGTTAGGTTGGGTTAGGGTTAGAGTTAGGGTTAGGGGTTAGGGTTAGGTTTTGGGTTAGGCGTAGGTTTAGGGGCTTAAGGTCAGTGTTAGGGTTATATCACTTTTCAGTATTCCTGTTATAATAATTGAACAGGCGACACGAATGTGAATTAGTTTACAAAGTTGTTCTTTGCGTTTCTGTTCTTTCGATGGAAACTTGTTTCTGTGCTATAAAGTGCGAGATAACACTTTTCAGTTTCCCTGTATTCCTAATTGAGCAAGCGACACACATGTGATTTAATTTACAAAATAGTGCTTTGCGTTTCTGTTCTTCTGTTGGAAACTTGTGTCTGTGCTGTACAGTGTGATATATCACTTTTCAGTTTTCCTTTATAATAATTGAATGGGCGACATGTATGTGAACTAGTTTACAAAGTTGTCCTTTGTGTTTCTGTTCTTTCGATGGAAACTTGTTCCTGTGCTGTACAGTGTGATATATCACTTTTCAGTTTTCCTGTTATAATATATAATGGGTGACACGTATGTGAATTAGAATACAAAGTTGTGCTGCGTTTCTCTTCTTTCGATGGAAACTTGTTTCTTTGCCGAATAGTGCGAGATAACACTTTTCAGTTTTCCTATATTCCTAATTGTTTGAGCAACACACATGTGACTCCGTTTAAAAGTAGTGCTTTGCTTTTCAGTTCTTTCGTTCAAAACTTGTTCCTGTGCTGTACAATGCATTATATGACTTTTCAGTTTTCCTGTATTCCTAATTGAGCGAGTGGCACACATGTGATTTAGTTTACAAAGTAGTGCTTTGCGTTTATGTTCTTTCATTGGAAACTTTTTCCTGTTTGGAACAAGTTAGGGTTAGGGTTAGGGTGAGAGTTAGGGTTAGGGTAGGGTTAGGGTTAGGGTTAGGGTTAGGGTTAGGGTTATGCTTAGGGGCTTAGGGTTAGGGTTAGGGTTATATCACTTTTCAATTTTCCTGTTATAGTAATTGAACAGGCGACTGGAATATGAATTAGTTTAAAAGTTGTGCTTTGTGTTTCTGTTCATTCGATGAAAAATTGTTTTTTGCCGTACAGTTCTATATATCACTTTTCAGTTTTCCTGTTACAATAATTGAACGGGCAACATGTATGTGAATTAGTTTACAAAGTTGTGGTTCGCGTTTCTGTTCTTTTGATGAAATCTTTGCTGCACATTTCGATATATCGCTTTTCAGTTTTCCTGTATTCCTAATTGAGCGAGGAACACACATGTGATTTAGTTTACAAAGTATTTCTTTGTGTTTCTTTACTTCTGTTGGAAATTTTTTTCTGTGCTGTAGAGTGTGATATATCACTTTTCAGTTTTCCTGTTATAATAATTGAACGGGCGACACGTATGTGAAGTAATTTACAAAGTTGTGCTTTGCATTTCTGTTCTTTCAATGGTAACTTGTTCCTGTGCTGTACAGTGCGTTATATCACGTTTCATTTTTCCTGTATTCCTAATTGAGCAAGTGGCACACATGTGATTTAGTTTACAATGTAGTGCTTTGCGTTTATGTTCTTTTTTTAGAAACTTGTTCCTGTTAGGAACAAATTAGGGTTAGGTTTAGGGTTAGGGTTACGGTAGGGTTGGTGTTAGGGTTAGGGTAGGGTTAGGGTTAGGGTTAGTGTTAGAGTTAGGGGTTAGGGTTAGGTTTAGGGTTAGGGGTAGGGTTAGTGGCTTAGGGTTAGGGTTATGGTTATATCACTTTTCAGTTTTCCTGTTATAATAATTGAACGGGTGACACGTATGTGAATTAGTTTACAAACTTGTGCTTTTCGTTTCTGTTCTTTTTTTTTTTTTTTTCAATGCAGTTTATTCAGGAACCTTGAACAATCCTCGGACCCTGGGGAAAGCCAGCCCACAGCTTAAATAGCCTCTGGGTAGCCAACCCAGACGTGCCACGTGGGCAATGCAGATAGGTCCACATACATGGAAGCAAGCCAGATCCTCAGCCTTAGCCAAATGTGGAATTGTTCGTGACAGAGAGCACTCACCATCGGAAAGGTGGAAGGCGGAAACCAGCTCCATCTTTAAGGCATAGCATTCCGCAGCTCTCTACAGTTCCCCCTTTTTTTTTAGACGCATCAGGCAAGAGTAGAGGTCTGATCTCTGATGTTAGAAATAAATTGGGACTTTGTACCGATGTTCATTTAGGTGTCATCCACCCCAAAGAGCATCAGACCCGTCCGATACCTTTTTCTCAGAGGCGGGACCTGGGGCATCAACCCGCATGCAATCAGACATGCTCTTCTCTGGGTCGGCGGCCAACCCTGAGTGCAGTGCTTAGCCTCGCATCCTGAGCGTAACATTTTAGCTTTTATGGTAGCCAACCATGCTTGGGGAGAATGTCCTGCTTCAATGGCTGTAAAGGCCTGAATGATCATGGCTGCATCACACTGTTGTGAGACTCTAATCTTGCATATATACCACAGGCAAACCAAGGAGACCAACACCAGATGGCCTGCTAATGCTCCCATGCCCACCCATTCCTTCAGATGATTCATGGCTGCAGCAATCCATGATGATATTCTTGTGGCTAGTCCCTCGCCCACTCTGGTAGAATTTACTGTGACAATGGCCACTCTCAGCTGCTCCATCGTAGTATCGAATTCTCCAGTCCAATTACCTAAAATATAGCTTGACAATTGTTTAGACAGATTTGCAGCACAGGAAAAAGTCTCATGTTATATGCTAGTGACTCAAAGTCCAGCATATTTTCATTGACAGCCAAGTTGAGCGTTTTGCCATAGGGTATCAGTTTGCTCCTGCACGAGGTCATTCCTCTGATTGAACACCATCAAGCTTCCTTTTAGTTGAGCATTAATTCCTTTATGTACAACTAAGGCATGAGCTACATTGGCTAAATGATTGATCAGGGTCTGAGTAGTCTGCCCCGGTATGACTCATGGCTAATGCCCCGGTGGTAGCTCCAACAGCCGCTAATGAGATGGTAGTAACAATGTGCATCTAAAGAAACTAAATAAGAGAGAGGACCCTAACTAAAATGTCCAATCCCCATCCGGAAAGGCAAAGAGGATGGACATCAGAAGAAGAAGAAAACAGGAAACAACCTAGGGAACCTACCACAGAGGGCCTCTGAAAGCCTCTGCCCTTCAGACTATCAAAGCAGATGCTGAGCCTGATGGGCAACTGTTGGGCGGAGTGAATGGAATTTTTAGGTAAGAACTGGGAAATAGTAAGAGCTAGAGGACAGGGTCTCCCAAGGAGAGCAACAGAACAAGAAAATTTGAACACAGGAACTTCCCAGAGACTCATACCCCAACCAAGGACTATTCATAGAGAGATAACCCAGAACCCTGAACAGATGTAGCCCATAGCAGTTCAGAGTCCATTTGGGTTACATAGTAATGTGAAGAGGGACTGCCTCTGACATAATCTGATTGGCCTGCTCTTTGATCACCTCCCCCTGGGAGCAGCGGTACCAGGCCATAGTAGAGGACAATGCAGCCACTTTTGATGTGAACTGATAGACTAAGATCAGAAAGGAGAGAGGAGAACCTCCCTATCAGTGGACTTGGGGAGTGGCATGCAAGCAAAGGGGAGGAGGGTGGGTGGGATTGGGAGGGGAGGAGGGAGGGGCTTATGGGGGGATGCAGAATGAATAAAGTGTAATTGATGAAAATTTAAAAAAAAAGGAAAAAATAATTTAAGAACCTTAAATGACTTCCAAAAAGTGGAGGAAAACAGGGAGTTAGTCAATTGGCATGGAGCACAACTCGCCCCTGGGGGCAATGGTCTCCTTAACCTACTCAGACCTCAGACACCACCACTGCTAGTTCTAGAACTGGAGGATGTTCCAACAGAGGGTTAAGGCTTCTCATAATATTTCCTATTTCCTATAAGCCCACACCTGTTTGTCTATATCCCCCATTTTTATTCATTATTAGCCAGATAGAGCCAAGTTATTGTGGTAATGATACTTGCTTTTTTGCCCAATGCTGGAATGTTAGTAAATTTAGGTATGCCCTGGTTACTCGCATGCCTCACTGGGTGCCTGTGCCCGTTGATGCCCTCACGCTATGACTCTCTTCAGACAGAAAAGGGATCTTGGAACTACAGCCACCATTGTTACTACCATCTCGTTTCTGTTCATTCGATGGAAACTTGTTCCTGTGCTCTACAGTTCGATATATCAGTTTTCAGTTTTCCTGTCATAATAATTGAACAGGTGACACAAATGTGAATTAGTTTACAAAGTTGTGCTTTGCCTTTCTGTTCTTTCGATGAAAACTTGTTTCTTTGCCATACATTTTGATATATCGCTTTTCAGTTTTCCTGTATTTCTAATTGAGCGAGTGTCACACATGTGATTTAGTTCACAAAGTAGTGCTTTGCATTTATGTTCTTTCGTTGGAAACTTTTTTCCTGTTAGGAACAAGTTAGGGATAGGGTTAGGTTTAGGGTTAGGGTTAAGGTTAGGGTTAGGGTTATGTTTAGGGTTAGGGTTAGGGGCTTAGGGTTAGGGTAGGGTTACTGTTACTGTTAGGGTTAGGGTTAGGGTTAGGTTTAGGGGTTAGGGTTACGGCTAGGGTTAGGGGTAGGGTTTTGGGCTTACGGTTAGGGTTAGGTTATATCACTTTTCAGTTTTCCTGTTATAATAATTGAACAGGCAACACGAATGTGAATTTGTTTACAAAGTTGTGTTTGCGTTTCAGTTATTTGATGAAACTTGTTCCAGTGCTGTACAGTTCGATATATCACTTTTTCAGTTTTCCTGTATTCTAATTGATCGAGCGACACACATGTGATTCCGTTTAAACCAGTGCTTTGTGTTTTTATGTTCTTTTGGAAACTTTTTTCTGTGCTGTACAGTGTGATATATCACTTTTCAGTTTTCCTGTTATAATAATTGAACAGTAAACACGTATGATGTAATTTACAAAGTTGTGCTTTGCATTTCTGTTCTTCGATGGTAACTTGTTCCTGTGCTGTACAGTGTGTTATATCATGTCTTCATTTTCCTGTATTCCTAATTGAGCAAGTGGCACACATGTGATTTAGTTTACAATGTTGTGCTTTGCGTTTATGTTCTTTCATTTGAAACTTGTTTCTGTTAAGAACAAATTAGGTTTAGGTTTAGGGTTAGGGTTAGGTTGGGTTAGGGTTAGAGTTAGGGTTAGGGGTTAGGGTTAGGTTTTGGGTTAGGGCGAAAGTTTTAGGGGCTTAAGGTCAGTGTTAGGGTTATATCACTTTTCAGTATTCCTGTTATAATAATTGAACATGCGACACGAATGTGAATTAGTTTACAAAAGTTGTTCTTTGCGTTTTCTGTTCTTTCGATGGAAACTTGTTTCTGTGCTGTAAAGTTAAGGAGATAACACTTTTCAGTTTCCTGTATTCATAATTGAGCGGCGACACACATGTGATTCCGTTTAAAAGTAGTGCTTTGCTTTTCTGTTTTTCTGTTGCCAACTTGTTTCTGTGCTGTACAGTGTGATATATCACATTTCAGTTTTCCTGTTATAATAATTGAATGGGCGACACCTATGTGAATTAGTTTACAAATTTGTGCTTTATGTTTCTGTTCTTTTCGATGAAAACTTGTTTCTTTGCTGTACATTTCGATATATCGCTTTTTAGTTTTCCTGTAATCCTAATTGAGCAAGCGACACACATGTGATTTAATTTACAAAATAGTGCTTTGCGTTTCTGTTCTTCTGTTGGAAACTTGTGTCTGTGCTGTACAGTGTGATATATCACTTTTCAGTTTTCCTTTATAATAATTGAATGGGCGACATGTATGTGAACTAGTTTACAAAGTTGTCCTTTGTGTTTCTGTTCTTTCGATGGAAACTTGTTCCTGTGCTGTACAGTGTGATATATCACTTTTCAGTTTTCCTGTTATAATATATGTACGGGTGACACGTATGTGAATTAGAATACAAAGTTGTGCTTTGCGTTTCTCTTCTTTCGATGGAAACTTGTTTCTTTGCGAATTGAGATAACTCTTTTCAGTTTTCCTATATTCCTAATTGTTTGAGCAACACACATGTGACTCCGTTTAAAAGTAGTGCTTTGCTTTTCAGTTCTTTCGTTCAAAACTTGTTCCTGTGCTGTACAGTGCATTATATGACTTTTCAGTTTTCCTGTATTCCTATTTGAGCGAGTGGCACACATGTGATTTAGTTTACAAAGTAGTGCTTTGCGTTTATGTTCTTTCATTGGAAACTTTTTCCTGTTTGGAACAAGTTAGGGTTAGGGTTAGGGTTCAGGTTAGGGTAGTGTAAAAGAGGGTTAGGGTTAGGGTTAGGGTTAGAGGTTAGGGTTCTTGTTAGGTTTAGGGTTAGGTTTAGTGTTAGGGGCTTAGGGTTAGGTTTAGGGTTATATCACATTTTAGTTTTTCTGTTCTAATAATTGAACAGGCGACACGAATATGAATTAGTTTAGAAAGTTGTGCTTTGCGTTTCTCTTCATTCGATGGAAACTTATTTCTGTGCAGTACAGTGCAAGATAACAGTTTTCAGTTTTCCTATATTCCTAATTGAGCGAGCAACACACATGTGATTCTGTTTAAAAGTAGTGCTTTGCTTTTCTGTTCTTTTGTTCCAAACTTGTTCCTGTGCTGTACAGTGCCTTATATCACTTTTCAGTTTTCCTGTATTCCTAATTGAGCGAGTGGCACACATGTGATTTAGTTTACAAAGTAGTGCTTTGCATTTATGTTCTTTCGTTGGAAACTTTTTCCTGTTAGGAACAAGTTAGGGTTAGGGTTAGTTAGGTTTAGGGTTAGGGTTAGGAGTTAGGGTTAGGGTTATGTTTAGGGGTTAGGGTTAGGGGCTTAGGGTTAGGGTAGGGTTAGGGTTAGGGTTAGGGTTAGGGTTAGTTTTAGGGGTTAGGTTTAGTTAGGGGTAGGGGTAGGGTTATGGGCTTACGGTTAGGGTTAGTGTTATATCACTTTTCAGTTTTCCTGTTATAATAATTGAGCAGTCAACACGAATGTGAATTTATTTACAAAGTTGTGCTAGCGTTTCAGTTATTTCGATGGAAACTTGTTCCTGTGCTGTACAGTTCGATATATCACTTTTCAGTTTTCCTGTATTCCTAATTGAGCGAGTGACACACATGTGATTCCGTTTAAACCAGTGCTTTGTTTTTATGTTCTTTCATTGAAACATTTTCCTGTGCTGTACAGTGCGTTATTTCACTTTTCAGTTTTCCTATATTCCTAATTGAGCGAGTGGCACACATGTGATTTAGTTTACAAAAAGTAGTGCTTTTGCGTTTATGTTCTTTCATTTTAAACTTGGTTAGGGTTAGGTTTAGGGTTAGGGTTAGGGTTAGGGTTGGGGTTAGGGTTAGGGTTAGGTTGGGTTAGGGTTAGAGTTAGGGTTAGGGGTTAGGGTTAGGTTTTGGGTTAGGCGTAGGTTTAGGGGCTTAAGGTCAGTGTTAGGGTTATATCACTTTTCAGTATTCCTGTTATAATAATTGAACAGGCGACACGAATGTGAATTAGTTTACAAAGTTGTTCTTTGCGTTTCTGTTCTTTCGATGGAAACTTGTTTCTGTGCTATAAAGTGCGAGATAACACTTTTCAGTTTCCCTGTATTCCTAATTGAGCAAGCGACACACATGTGATTTAATTTACAAAATAGTGCTTTGCGTTTCTGTTCTTCTGTTGGAAACTTGTGTCTGTGCTGTACAGTGTGATATATCACTTTTCAGTTTTCCTTTTATAATAATTGAATGGGCGACATGTATGTGAACTAGTTTACAAAGTTGTCCTTTGTGTTTCTGTTCTTTCGATGGAAACTTGTTCCTGTGCTGTACAGTGTGATATATCACTTTTCAGTTTTCCTGTTATAATATATGTACGGGTGACACGTATGTGAATTAGAATACAAAGTTGTGCTTTGCGTTTCTCTTCTTTCGATGGAAACTTGTTTCTTTGCCGAATAGTGCGAGATAACACTTTTCAGTTTTCCTATATTCCTAATTGTTTGAGCAACACACATGTGACTCCGTTTAAAAGTAGTGCTTTGCTTTTCAGTTCTTTCGTTCAAAACTTGTTCCTGTGCTGTACAATGCATTATATGACTTTTCAGTTTTCCTGTATTCCTAATTGAGCGAGTGGCACACATGTGATTTAGTTTACAAAGTAGTGCTTTGCGTTTATGTTCTTTCATTGGAAACTTTTTTCCTGTTTGGAACAAGTTAGGGGTTAGTTAGGGTGAGAGTTAGGGTTAGGGTAGGGTTAGGGTTAGGGTTAGGGTTAGGGTTAGGGTTATGCTTAGGGGCTTAGGGTTAGGGTTAGGGTTATATCACTTTTCAATTTTCCTGTTATAGTAATTGAACAGGCGACTGGAATATGAATTAGTTTAAAAGTTGTGCTTTGTGTTTCTGTTCATTCGATGAAAAATTGTTTTTTGCCGTACAGTTCTATATATCACTTTTCAGTTTTCCTGTTACAATAATTGAACGGGCAACATGTATGTGAATTAGTTTACAAAGTTGTGGTTCGCGTTTCTGTTCTTTTGATGAAATCTTTGCTGCACATTTCGATATATCGCTTTTCAGTTTTCCTGTATTCCTAATTGAGCGAGGAACACACATGTGATTTAGTTTACAAAGTATTTCTTTGTGTTTCTTTACTTCTGTTGGAAATTTTTTTCTGTGCTGTAGAGTGTGATATATCACTTTTCAGTTTTCCTGTTATAATAATTGAACGGGCGACACGTATGTGAAGTAATTTACAAAGTTGTGCTTTGCATTTCTGTTCTTTCAATGGTAACTTGTTCCTGTGCTGTACAGTGCGTTATATCACGTTTCATTTTTCCTGTATTCCTAATTGAGCAAGTGGCACACATGTGATTTAGTTTACAATGTAGTGCTTTATGTTTATGTTCTTTTTTTTAGAAACTTGTTCCTGTTAGGAACAAATTAGGGTTAGGTTTAGGGTTAGGTTTACAGTAGGGTTGTGTGTTAGGGTTAGGGTAGGGTTAGGGTTAGGGTTAGTGTTAGAGTTAGGGGTTAGGGTTAGGTTTAGGGTTAGGGGTAGGGTTAGTGGCTTAGGGTTAGGGTTATGGTTATATCACTTTTCAGTTTTCCTGTTATAATAATTGAACGGGTGACACGTATGTGAATTAGTTTACAAACTTGTGCTTTTCGTTTCTGTTCTTTTTTTTTTTTTTTTTTCAATGCAGTTTATTCAGGAACCTTGAACAATCCTCGGACCCTGGGGAAAGCCAGCCCACAGCTTAAATAGCCTCTGGGTAGCCAACCCAGACGTGCCACGTGGGCAATGCAGATAGGTCCACATACATGGAAGCAAGCCAGATCCTCAGCCTTAGCCAAATGTGGAATTGTTCGTGACAGAGAGCACTCACCATCGGAAAGGTGGAAGGCGGAAACCAGCTCCATCTTTAAGGCATAGCATTCCGCAGCTCTCTACAGTTCCCCCTTTTTGTTTTAGACGCATCAGGCAAGAGTAGAGGTCTGATCTCTGATGTTAGAAATAAATTGGGACTTTGTACCGATGTTCATTTAGGTGTCATCCACCCAAAGAGCATCAGACCCGTCCGATACCTTTTTCTCAGAGGCGGGACCTGGGGCATCAACCCGCATGCAATCAGACATGCTCTTCTCTGGGTCGAAAGCGGCCAACCCTGAGTGCAGTGCTTAGCCTCGCATCCTGAGCGTAACATTTTAGCTTTTTATGGTAGCCAACCATGCTTGGGGAGAATGTCCTGCTTCAATGGCTGTAAAGGCCTGAATGATCATGGCTGCATCACACTGTTGTGAGACTCTAATCTTGCATATATACCACAGGCAAACCAAGGAGACCAACACCAGATGGCCTGCTAATGCTCCCATGCCCACCCATTCCTTCAGATGATTCATGGCTGCAGCAATCCATGATGATATTCTTGTGGCTAGTCCTGCGTCCACTCTGGTAGAATTTACTGTGACAATGGCCACTCTCAGCTGCTCCATCGTAGTATCGAATTCTCCAGTCCAATTACCTAAAATATAGCTTGACAATTGTTTAGACAGATTTGCAGCACAGGAAAAAGTCTCATGTTATATGCTAGTGACTCAAAGTCCAGCATATTTTCATTGACAGCCAAGTTGAGCGTTTTGCCATAGGGTATCAGTTTGCTCCTGCACGAGGTCATTCCTCTGATTGAACACCATCAAGCTTCCTTTTAGTTGAGCATTAATTCCTTTATGTACAACTAAGGCATGAGCTACATTGGCTAAATGATTGATCAGGGTCTGAGTAGTCTGCCCGGTATGACTCATGGCTAATGCCCCGGTGGTAGCTCCAACAGCCGCTAATGAGATGGTAGTAACAATGTGCATCTAAAGAAACTAAATAAGAGAGAGGACCCTAACTAAAATGTCCAATCCCCATCCGGAAAGGCAAAGAGGATGGACATCAGAAGAAGAAGAAAACAGGAAACAACCTAGGAACCTACCACAGAGGGCCTCTGAAAGCCTCTGCCCTTCAGACTATCAAAGCAGATGCTGAGCCTGATGGGCAACTGTTGGGCGGAGTGAATGGAATTTTAGGTAAGAACTGGGAAATAGTAAGAGCTGGAGAGGACAGGGTCTCCCCAAGGAGAGCAACAGAACAAGAAAATTTGAACACAGGGAACTTCCCAGAGACTCATACCCCAACCAAGGACTATTCATAGAGATAACCCAGAACCCCTGAACAGATGTAGCCCATAGCAGTTCAGAGTCCATTTGGGTTACATAGTAATGTGAAGAGGGACTGCCTCTGACATAATCTGATTGGCCTGCTCTTTGATCACCTCCCCCTGGGGAGCATTTGTGTACCAGGCCATAGTAGAGGACAATGCAGCCACTTTTGATGTGAACTGATAGACTAAGATCAGAAAGGAGAGGAGAACCTCCCTATCAGTGGACTTGGGGAGTGGCATGCAAGCAAAGGGAGGAGGGTGGGTGGGATTGGGAGGGGAGGAGGGAGGGGCTTATGGGGGGATGCAGAATGAATAAAGTGTAATTGATGAAAAATTTAAATAAAAAAGGGAAAAAATAATTTAAGAACCTTAAATGACTTCCAAAAGTGGAGGAAAACAGGGAGTTAGTCAATTGGCATGGAGCACAACTCGCCCCTGGGGGCAATGGTCTCCTTAACCTACTCAGACCTCAGACACCACCACTGCTAGTTCTAGAACTGACGCAGGATGTTCCAACGAGGGGGTTAAGGCTTCTCATAATATTTCCTATTTCCTATAAGCCCACACCTGTTTGTCTATATCCCCCATTTTTATTCATTATTAGCCAGATAGAGCCAAGTTATTGTGGTAATGATACTTGCTTTTTTGCCCAATGCTGGAATGTTAGTAAATTTAGGTATGCCCTGGTTACTCGCATGCCTCACTGGGTGCCTGTGCCCGTTGATGCCCCTCACGCTATGACTCTCTTCAGACAGAAAAGGGATCTTGGAACTACAGCCACCATTGTTACTACCATCTCGTTTCTGTTCATTCGATGGAAACTTGTTCCTGTGCTCTACAGTTCGATATATCAGTTTTCAGTTTTCCTGTCATAATAATTGAACAGGTGACACAAATGTGAATTAGTTTACAAAGTTGTGCTTTGCCTTTCTGTTCTTTCGATGAAAACTTGTTTCTTTGCCATACATTTCGATATATCGCTTTTCAGTTTTCCTGTATTTCTAATTGAGCGAGTGTCACACATGTGATTTAGTTCACAAAGTAGTGCTTTGCATTTATGTTCTTTCGTTGGAAACTTTTTCCTGTTAGGAACAAGTTAGGGATAGGGTTAGGTTTAGGGTTAGGGTTAAGGTTAGGGTTAGGGTTATGTTTAGGGTTAGGGTTAGGGGCTTAGGGTTAGGGTAGGGTTACTGTTAGGGTTAGGGTTAGGGTTAGGTTTAGGGGTTAGGGTTACGGCTAGGGTTAGGGGTAGGGTTTTGGGCTTACGGTTAGGGTTAGGGTTATATCACTTTTCAGTTTTCCTGTTATAATAATTGAACAGGCAACACGAATGTGAATTTGTTTACAAAGTTGTGCTTTGCGTTTCAGTTATTTCGATGGAAACTTGTTCCAGTGCTGTACAGTTCGATATATCACTTTTCAGTTTTCCTGTATTCCTAATTGATAGAGCGACACACATGTGATTCCGTTTAAACCAGTGCTTTGTTTTTATGTTCTTTCGTTCGAAACATTTTCCTGTGCTGTACAGTGTGATATATCACTTTTCAGTTTTCATGTTATAATAATTGAACAGTAAACACGTATGAGAATTAGTTTACAAAGTTGAGCTTTGCGTTTCTATTATTTCGATGTAAACTTGATACTGTGCTGTACAGTTTCGATATATCACTCTTCAGTTTTCCTGTTATAATAATTGAACGGGCGACATGTATGTGAATTAGTTTACAAAGTTGTGCTTTGCGTTTCTGATCTTTCGATGGAAACATGTTTCTGTGCCATTCAGTGTGAGATATCACTTTTCAGTTTTCCTGTATTTCTAATTGCGCGAGCGACAAACATGTGATTCCATTTAAAAGTCATGCTTTGCTTTTCTGTTCTTTCGTTCGAAACTTGTTCCTGTGCTGTACAGTGCGTTATATCACTTTTCAGTTTTCCTGTGTTCCTAATTGAGCGAGTGGCACACATGTGATTTAGTTTACAAAATAGTGCTTTGTGTTTATGTTCATTCGTTGGATACTTGTTCCTGTTAGTAACAAGTTAAGGTTATGGTTAGGGTTAGTATTAGGGTAAGGGTTAGAGTTAGGGTTAGGGTTAGGGTAGGGTTAGGGTTAGGGTTAGGGTTAGGGTTAGGGTTAGGGTTAGGGTTAGGGGCTTAGGGTTAGGTTTAGGGTCATATCACTTTTCAGTTTTCCTTTTATAATAATTGAATGGGCAACACGTATGTGAATTAGTTTACAAAGTTGTGCTTTGCGTTTCTGTTCTTTTGATGAAATCTTGTTTCTTTGCTGCACATTTCAATATATCACTTTTCAGTTTTCCTGTATTCCTAATTTAGCCAGCAACACACATGTGATTTAGTTTACAAAGTAGTGCTTTGCGTTTCTGTTCTTCTGTTGGAAACGTTTTTCTTTGCTGTAGAGTGTGATATATCACTTTTCAGTTTTCCTGTTATAATAATTGAATGGGCGAAACGTATGTGAAGTAGTTTACAAAGTTGTGTTTTGCGTTTCAGTTATTTCAACGGAAACTTGTTCCTGTCCTGTACAGTTCGATATATCACTTTTCAGTTTTCCTGTATTCCTAATTAAGCGAGTGGCACACATGTGATTTAGTTTACAAAATAGTGCTTTGCGTTTATGTTCTTTCATTGGAAACTTGGTTATGGTTAGGTTTAGGGTTAGGGTTAGGGTTAGGATTAGGTTTAGGGTAGGGTTAGGGTTAGGGTTAGGGTTAGGGTTAGGTGTTAGGGTTAGGTTTTGTGTTAGGCCTGGTTTAGGGGCTTAAGGTCAGTGTTAGGGTTATATCACTTTTCAGTTTTCCTGTTATAATAATTGAACAGGCGAAACGAAAGTGAATTAGTTTACAAAGTTGTGCTTTGCGTTTCTGTTCTTTAGATGGAAACTTGTTTCTGTGCCATACAGTGCAAGATAACACTTTTCAGTTTCCCTGTATTCCTAATTGAGCGAGCGACACACATGTGATTCCGTTTAAAAGTAGTGCTTTGCTTTTCTGTTCTTTCGTTGGAACCTTGATCCTGTGCTGTACAGTACGTTATATCACCTTTCAGGTTTCCTGTATTCCTAATTGAGCAAGTGGCACACATGTGATTTAGTTTAAAAAGTAGTGATTTGCGTTTATATTCTTTCGGTGGAAACTTGTTCCTGTTAGGAACTTGTTCCTGTTAGAAACTTGTTCCTGTTAGGAAAAAGTTAAGGTTAGGTTAGGGTTAGGGTTAGGGTTAGGGTTAGGGTTAGGGTTAGGTTTAGGGTTAGGGTAGGGTTAGTGTTAGGGGTATTGTTAGGGGTTCGGGTTAGGTTTAGGGTTATGTTTAGGGATAGGGTTAGGGGCTTAGGGTTATGGTTAGGCTAATATCACTTTTCAGCTTTCCTTTTATAATAATTGAACAGACGACACGAATCTGTTCTTTCAATGGAAACTTTTTTCTGTGCCGAACAGTTTGAGATAACACTTTTCAGTTTTCCTGTATTCCTAATTGAGCGAACCACACACATGTGATTCCGTTTAAAAGTAGTGCTTTGCTTTCCTGTTCTTTCGTTGGAAACTTGTAACTGTGCTGTACAGTGCGATATATCACTTTTCAGTTATCCTATATTCCTAATTGAGCGAGTGGCATACACGTAATTTAGTTTACAAAGTAGTGCTTTGCGTTTATGTTTTTTCGTTGGAAACATGTTCCTGTTAGGAACAAGTTAGCTTTAGGGTTAGGGTTACTGTTAGCGTTAGGGTAGGGTAAGGGTTAGGGTTAGGGTTAGGGTTAGGGGTTGGGGTTAGGGTTAGGGTTAGTGATACGGTTAAGGGGTTAGTGTTATGGGTAATGTTAGGGTTAGTGTTAGGGTTAGGGGTTAGGGTCAAGGTTAGGGTTAGGGTTAGGGGTTAGGGTTAGGGTTAGGGTTAGGGGTTTACGGTCAGGGTTATGGTTAGTGTTAGGGTTATATCACTTTTCAGTTTTCCTGTTATACTAATTGAACAGGCAACACGTATGTGTATTAGTTTACAAAGTTGTGCTGTGAGTTTCTGTTCTTTCGATGGAAACTTGTTCCTGTGCAGTACAGTGCGATATCACACTTTTCAGTTTTCCTGTATTCCTAATGGAGCAAGTGAAACAAATGTGATTCCGTTTAAATGTAGTGCTTTGCTTTTCTGTTCTTTTGGTGGAAACTTGTTCCTTTGCCGTCCAGTGCATTATATCACTTTTCAGTTTTCCTGTTATAATAATTGAACGGGCAACACGTATGTGAATTAGTTTACAAAGTTGTGCTTTGTGTTTCTGTTCTTTCAATGAAAACTTGTTTCTTTGCCATACAGTTCGATATATCACTTTTCAGTTTTGCTGTATTCGTAATTGAGCGAGCAACACACATGTGATTTAGTTTACAAAGTAGTGTTTTGCTTTTCTCTTCTTTCGTTCGAAACTTGTTCCTGTGCTGTACAGTGCAATATATAACTTTTCAGTTTCCTGTTATAATAATTGAAGGGGCGACACGTATGAATATTAGTTTACAAAGTGGTGCTTTTTGTTTCTGTTCTTTCGATGGAAACTTGTTTCTGTGCAGTACAGTGCAAGATAACGCTTTTCAGTTTTCTTGTATTCCTAATGGAGCAAGGGACACACATATGATTCCATTTAAAAGTAGTGCTTTCCTTTTCTGTTCTTTCCTTGGAAACTTGTTCCTGTGCTTTTTGGTGCAATATATCACTTTTCAGTTTTCCTGTATTCCTAATTGAGCGAGCGACACACATGTGAATTAGTTTACAAAGTAGTGCTATGCTCTTCTGTTCTTTCGTTGGAAACTTGTTCCTGTGGTGTACAGTGCATTATATCACTCTTCAGTTTTCCTGTTATAATAATTGATCAGGCGACATGTATGTGAATTAGTTTATAAAGCAGTGCTTTGCTCTTCTGTTCTTTCATTGGAAACTTGTTCCTGTGCTGTACAGTGCGTTATATCACTTTTCAGTTTTCATGTTATAATAATTGAACAGGCGACATGTATGTGAATTAGTTTACAAAGTTGTGCTTTGCTTTTCTGTTCTTTCGTTGGAAACTTGTGCCTGTGCTGTACAGTAAGATATATTACTTGTCAGTTTTCCTGTATTCCTAATTGAACGAGTGACACACATGTGATATAGTTTACAATGTAGTTCTTTGTTTTTATGTTCTTTCGCTGGAAACTTTTTCCTGTTAGGAACAAGTTAGGGTTAGAGTTAGGGTTAGGGTTAGTGGGTTAGTGTTAGGGTTAGGGTTAGGGTTATATCTTTTTTCAGTTTTACTGTTATAACAATTGAACAGGCGACACGTATGTGAATTAGTTTACAATATTGTGCTTTGCGTTTCTGTTCTTTCAATGGAAACTTGTTTCTGTGCAGTACAGTCCGAGATAACACTTTTCAGCTTTCCTGTTTTCTTAATGGAGCAAGCCAAAAACATGTGATTCTGTTTAAAAGTAGTGCTTTGCTTTTCTGTTCTTTCTTTGTAAACTTGTTCTTGTGCTGCACAGTGCGATATATCATTTTTCAGTTTTCCTTTATTAATGATTGAGCGAGCGACACACATGTGATTTAGTTTACTAAGTAGTGCTTTGCTTTTCTGTTCTTTCGTTGGAAACTTGTTCCTGTGCTGTACAGTGTGATATATCACTTTTCAGGTTTCTTGTATTCCTAATTGAGTGAGTGACACATATGTGATTTAGTTTACAAAGTATTGCTTTGCGTTTAAGTTCTTTCGTTGGAAACTTGTTCCGGTTAGGAACAAGTTAGTGTTAGGTTAGGGTTAGGGTTAGGGTTAGGGTTAGGGTTAGGGTTAGGTTTATATCACTTTTCAGTTTTCCTGTTATAATAATTGAACAGGCGACACGTATGTGAATTAGTTTACAAAGTTGTGTTTTGTGTTTCTGTTCTTTCGATGGAAATTTGTTTCTGTGCCTTACAGTGCGAGATTACCCTTTTCATTTTTCCTGTATTCCTCATTTAGCGAGCGATACAGATGTGATTCTGTTTAAAAGTAGTGCTTTACTTTTTTGTTTTTGTGTTTGAAACTTGTTCCTGTGCTGTACAGTGCGATATATCACTTTTAATTTTTCCTATATTCCTAATTGAGCGAGCGACCCACATGTGATTTAGTTTACAAAGTAGTGCTTTGCGTTTCTGTTCTTCTGTTGTAAACTTGTTTCTGTGCTGTACAGTGTGATATATCACTTTTTAGTTTTCTTGTCATAATAATTGAATGGGCAACACTTATGTGATTTAGTTTACAAAGTAGTGCTTTGTGTTTATATTCTTTCATTGGGAACTTGTTCCTGTTAGGAAATAGTTAGCGTTAGGGTTAGTGTTAGTGGTTAGGATTAGGGTTAGGGTTAGGGTTAGGGATTAGGGTTTTGGTTATGGTTAGGGTTAGGTTATATCACATTTCAGTTTTCCTGTTAGGAACAAGTTAGTGTTAGGTTAGGGTTAGTGGTTAGGTTTAGGTTTAGGTTAGGGTTAGGGGTTAGGGTTATGGTTACGGTTATGGTTAGGGTTATATCACTTTTCAGTTTTCCTGTTATAATAATTGAACAGGCGACATGTATGTGAAATAGTTTAAAAAGTTGTGCATTGCATTACTGTTCTTTCGATGGAAACTTGTTTCTGTGCTATACAGTGAGAGATGACACATTTCAGTTTTCCTGTATTCCTAATTGAGCGAGTGACACACATGTGATTCCGTTGAAAAGTACTGCTTTGCTCTTCTGTTCTTTCCTTGGAAACTTGTTTCTGTGCTGTATGGTGTGATATATCACTTTTCAGTTTTCCTGTATTCCTATATTTGAGCGACACACATGTGATTTAGTTTACAAAGTAGTGCTTTGCGTTTCTCTTCTTCTGTTGGAAACTTGTTTCTGTGCTGTACAGTGTGATATATCACCTTTCAGTTTTCCTGTTATAATAATTGAACGGGCAACATGGATGTGAATTAGTTTACAAAGTTGTGCTTTGCATTTCTGTTCTTTCAATGGAAACATGTTTCTGTGCCATACAGTGCGAGATAACACTTTTCAGTTTATCTGTATTCCTAATTGAGCGAGTGACACAAATGTGATTTAGTTTACAAAGTAGTGCTTTGCGTTTATGTTTTTTTCGTTGGAAACTTGTTCCTGTTAGGAGCAAGTTAGGGTTAGGCTTAGGTTTAGAGTTAGGCTTAGGGTAGGGTTAGGGTTAGGGTTAGGGTTAGGGTTAAAGTAATGTTTAGGGTTAGGGTTAGTGGTTAGGTTTAATGTTAGGGTCAGGGTTTGGGCTTCGGGGTTAGGGTTAGGGTTAGCGTTAGGGTTAGGTTTATATTACTTTTCATTTTCCCTGTAATAATAATTGAACAGGCGACACGTATGTGAATTAGTTTACAATGTTGTGCTTTGTGTTTCTTTTCTTTCGATGAAAACTTGTTTCTTTGCTGTACAGTTCAATATATCACTTTTCAGTTTTTCTGTATTCCTCATTGAGCGAGCGACACCCATGTGATTCCGTTTAAAAGTGGTGCTTTGCTCTTCTGTTCTTTTGTTGGAAATTTGTTCCTGTGCTGTACAGTGCGATATATCACTATTCAGTTTTCCTGTATTCCTAATTGAGCGAGCGACACACATGTGATTTAGTTTAAAAAGTATTGCTTTGCATTTCTGTTCTTCTGTTGGAAACTTGTTTCTGTGCTGTACAGTGTGATATATCACTGTTTAGTTTTACTGTTATAATAATTGAACGGGTGACACATATGTGAATTAGTTTACAAAGTTTTGCTTTGCGTTTCTGTTCTTTCTTTCTTTTTTCTCTCTTTTTTTAACCATGTTTATAGCAGCTTTATTTGTAATAGCCAGAACCTGGAAACAACCCAGATGTCCATCAACGTAGGAGTGGGTATAGAAATTGTGGTATTTTTATACAATGGAATACTACTCAGCAATCAAAAAGGAGGAAATCATGAAATTTGCAGTCAAATGGTGGGATCTAGAAAAGATCATTCTGAGGGAAATAACTCATATTTTTTAATGTTTCATATTTTTAAAAATTAATCTACCTTATGCAGTCACTGGCTACAACCATTCAATACTTTTGAGATGTGTTTTCATTTTAACTTTTCATTCTCTAATTTATCCCTTAAATGAATCCAATTTACAAATCAGATTGAAAACAATTTCCCGAAGCCTGCCTCTAGCATTCTTATCTCATTATCGTACCTATTTTACATGCTGTCACTACAATTTTCTCAAAGCCTAACTCTCTCATGTTAATATTTATTAATACATGCAGATCATCATGAAAATCTGAGTAGGTGAAATACATATTTTCATATTCCACTAATAATATTATGTTACTTCATATATATTTACTGAAATATAGATACACATGTTTGCATGATATATATATATATCTTGTCACAATGCCATGTAATTATGAGTACACTGGGCAGTGTTCTAAAGTACTCAAATTTTAAGTTCTGAAACTAAGTTGGATATAACATTACCATTCTGTGTAACAACTCCAAGTATGAAATTATAGTATTGGAGTATCCATGGCTCAGTGTAAGAGGGTCAGAGCATAGTAGTATTATCTATGTCTTTGATATCAAAATCCAAAAATGGAAAGCTATGCTTCTGAATGGTTGTGTTTATATTCATTCACTTAACTCACATTTATTAAAATTTGACAGTGAATAATGTCAATATTTTAACCTTATCAAGTAAAATATTTTTAAAATCATCTGGAACTTATTACAATATCATAATATGCTACAAAGAAAATTTTAGTTGACAATGTGGGTTTTGCATTTTAGTCTGTTATATGATGGTTTATATTTATTGAATTTTATACATTGAATTATCCCTAAATTTCTCAGATGAAGCCTAGTTGATCATGAAGGTTGATGTTTTTGATGTGTTTCTGGATTTGTTTTTTTTTATCTTTTATCTTTTTTTTTCAATGCAGTTTATTCAGGAACCTTGAACAATCATCTGACCCTGGGGAAAGCCAACCCACAGCTTAAATAGCCTCTGGGTAACCAACCTCAGTATGCCACGTGGGCAATGCAGATAGGTCCACATACATGGAAGCAAGCCAGATCTTCAGCCTTAGCCAAATGTGGAGCTGTTTGTGACAGAGAGCACTCACCATCGGGAAGGTGGAAGGCGGAAACCAGCTCCATCTTTCAGGCGCGGTATTACCCAGCTCTCTACAGTTCCCCCTTTTTGTTTTAGACGCATCAGGCAAGAGTAGAGGTCTGATGTCTGATATTAGAAATAAATTGGTACTTTGTATTGATGTTCATTTAGGTGTCATCCACCCAAAGAACATCAGACCTGTCCGATACCTTTTTCTCAGAGGCGGGACCTGGGGCATCAACCCGCATGCAATCAGACATGCTCTTCTCTGGGTCCAAGGCTGCTGACCCTGAGTGCAGTGCTTAGCCTTGCATCCTAAGCATAACATTTTGGCTTTTTATGATAGCCAACCATACTTGGGGAGACTGTCCTGCTTCAATGGCTGTAAAGGCCTGAATGGTCATGGCTGCATTACGCTGTTGTGAGACTCTAATCTTGCATATATACCACAGGCAAACCAAGGTGACCAACACCAGAAGGCCTGCTAATGCTCCCATGCCCGCCCATTCCTTCTGATGATTCATGGCTGCAGCAATCCATGATGATAATCCTGTGGCTAGTCCTGCGTCCACTGTGGTAGAATTTACCATGACAATGGCCACTCTCAGCTGGTCCATCGTAGTAACGAATTCTCCAGTCCAATTACCTAAAATATAGCTTGACAATTGTTTAGACAGATTTGCAGCACAGGGAAAATTCTCATGTTGTATGCTAGTGACACAAAGTCCAGCATACTTTCATTGACAGCCAAGTTGAGCGATTTGCCATAGGGTATCAATTTGCTCCTGCAAGAGGTCAAACCTCTGATCGAACACCATCAAACCTCCTTTTAGTTAAGCATTAATTCCTTTTTGTACATCTAAGGCATGAGCTACCTTGGCTTAAAGGTTATTCAGGGTCTGAGCAGTCTGCCCAGTATGACTCATGGCTAATGCCCCGGTGGTGGCTCCAAAGGCCGCCAATGTGATGGCAATAACAATGGCAGCTGTAATTCCAAGATCCCTTTTCTGTCTGAAGAGAGTCATAACATGAGGGCATCAATGGGCACAGGTACCCAGCGAGGCATGTGAGTAACCAGCTAGTAAATTTACTAGCATTACAGCATTGGGCAAAAAAGCAAGTATCATTACTACAATTACTTGGCTCTATTTGGCTAATAATGAATAAAAATGGGGGATGTAAACCAACAGGTGTGGGCTTATAGGAAATATTATGAGAAGCCTTAACCCTCTTGTTGGAACATCCTGCATTGGTTCTAGAACTAGCAGTGGTGGTGTCCGAGGTCTGAGTAGGCTCAGGAGACCATTGCCCCCAGGGATGAGACGTGCTCCATGTAAATTGACTACCTCCATGTTTTCCTCCACTTTTGAAAGTCATTTAAGGTTCTTTAATTATTATTTTTTTCCTTTTTTTAATTTTTCATCAATTACACTTTATTCACTCTGCATCCCCCCATAAGCCGCTCCCTCCCCTCCCAAACCCACCCTCCCTCCTCCATCTGCATGCATGCCACTCCCCAAGTCCACTGATAGGGGTGGTTCTCCTCGCCTTTCTTATCTTAGTCCATCTGTTCACATCAAAAGTGGCTGCATTGTCCTCTACTATGGCCTGGTAAGGTTGCTCCCCCTCAGGAGGAGGTGACTAAAGAGCAGGCCAATCAGTTCATGTCAGAGGCAGCCCCTCTTCTCATTACTATGTAACCCAATTGGACTCTGAACTGCTCTGGGCTACATCTGTGCAGGGGTTCTGGGTTATCTCTATGAATAGTCCTTGGTTGGAGTATGAGTCTCTGGGAAGTTCCCTGTGTTCAAATTTTCTTGTTCTGCTGCTCTCCTTGTGGTGACCCTGTCCTCTCCAGCTCTTACTCTTTCCCAGTTCTTACATAAAATTCCATTCACTCTGCCCAACAGTTGGCCATCAGGCGTAGCTTCTGCTTTGATAGTCTGTAGGGCAGAGGATTTCAAAGAACCTCTGTGGCAGGTTCCTAGGTTGTTTCCTGTTTTCTTCTTCTTCTGATGTCCATCCTCTTTGTCTTTCCGGATGGGGATTAGACATTTTAGTTAGGGTCCTCTCTCTTGCTTAGCAGAACTCCAACAGCACAGGCTCTAAGAGTAACAATCAATAAATGGGACCTCATGAAACTGAAAAGCTTCTGCAAAGCAAAGGACACCGTCATCAAAACAAAGCGACCTCCTACGGATTGGGAAAGAATCTTCACCAACCCTTTATCTGACAGAGGACTCATATCAAGTATATATAAAGAACTAAAGAAGCTGAAAACCAGCAAACCAAGCAACCCACTTAAAACATGGGGAACAGAGCTAAACAGAGAATTCTCTGTAGAGGAATACCGAATGGCAGAGAAGCACTTAAAGAAATGCTCAACCTCACTAGCCATTAGGGAAATGCAAATCAAAACAACCCTGAGATTTCACCTTACAACCATGAGAATGGCCAAGATCAAAAACTCAAGTGACAACACATGCTAGAGTGGTTGTGGAGAAAGAGGAACCCTTCTCCACTGCTGGTGGGAATGTAAACTGGTACAGCCACTCTGGAAATCAATCTGGCATTTTCTCAGACAACTAGGAATAGTGCTTCCCCAAGATCCAGCCATACCACTCCTAGGCATATATCCAAAAGAGGCTCAAGCACACAAAAAAGAAATTTGCTCAACCATGTTCGTAGCAGCTTTATTTGTAATAGCCAGAAGCTGGAAACAACCCAGATGCCCCTCAACTAAAGAATGGATGCAGAAAATGTGGTGCATCTACACAATGGAATATTACTCAGCAATGAAAAATAAGGAAATCATGAAATAAGTAGGGAAATGGTGGGATCTGGAAAGGATCATCCTGAGTGAGTTGTTCCAGAAGCAAAAAGACACACATGGTATATACTCACTCATATAGACATACAAAATAGGACAAACCCACTAACACCTGTGCATCTAAAGAAACTAAGACTTTCTGTTCTTTCGATGGAAACTTGTTTCTCTGCCTTACAGTGCGAGATAACACTTTTCAGTTTTCCTGCATTCCTAATTGAGCGAGCGACACACATGTGATTCCGTTTAAAAGTACTGCTTTGCTTTTCTGTTCTTTCCTTGGAAACTTGTTTCTGTGCTGTATGGTGCAATATATCACTTTTCAGTTTTCCTGTATTCCTATTTTTGAGCGACACAAATGTGATTTAGATTACAAAATAGTGCTTTGCTTTTCTGTTCTTTCGTTAGAAACTTGTTTCTGTGCTGTACAGTGTGATATATCACTTTTCAGTTTTCCTCTTATAATAATTGAACAGGCGACATGTATGTGAATTAGTTTACAAAGTTGTGCTTTGAGTTTCTGTTCTTTCGATGGAAAGTTGTTTCTGTGCCGTACAGTGTGAGATAACACTTTTCAGTTTTCTTGTATTCCTAATAGAGCGAGCGATACAAATGTGATTTAGTTTATAAAGTAGTGCTTTGCGTTCATGTTTTTTCGTTGGAAACTTGTTCCTCTTAGGAGCAAGTTAGTGTTAGGGTTAGGGTTAGGGTTAGGTTTAGAGTTAGGGTTACGGTAGGGTTAGGGTTAGGGTTAGGGTTAGGGTTAGGGTTAGGTTTAGCGGTTAGGGTTAGTGTTAGGGTTAGGGTTAGGGCTTCGGGGTTAGGAATAGGGTTAGGGTTAGGCTTAGTTTTATATTACTTTTCAGTTTTCCTGTTATAATAATTGAACGGGTGACACATATGTGAATTAGTTTAAAAAGTTGTGCTTTGCATTTCTGTTCTTTGGATGGAAACTTGTCTCTGTGCCTTACAGTGCGAGATAACACTTTTCACTTTTCCTGTATTCCTAATTGAGTAAGCGAAACACATGTGATTCCGTTAAAAAGTAGTGCTTTGCTCTTCTGTTTTTTTGTTGGAAACTTGTTCCTGTGCTGTACAGTGCGATATATCACTTTTCAGTTTTCCTATATTCCTAATGGAGCGAGCAACACACATGTGATTTAGTTTACTAAGTAGTGCTTTGCGTTTCTTTTCTACTGTTTGAAACTTGTTTCTGTGCTGTACAGTGCGATATATCACTTTTTAGTTTTCCTGTGTTAATAATTGAACGGACGACATGTATGTGAATTAGTTTACAAAGTTGTTCTTTCCGTTTCTGTTCTTTCGTTGGAAACTTGTTCCTGTGCTGTACAGTGCGTTATATCACTTTTCAGTTTTCCTGTATTCCTAATTGAGCGAGTGACACACCTGTGATTTAGTTTATAAAGTAGTGCTTTGCGTTTTTGTTCTTTCGTTGGAAACTGGTTCCTGTTAGGAACAAGTTAGGGTTAGGTTAGGGTTAGGTTTATTGTTAGGGTTAGGGTTAGGTTTAGGGTTAGGATAGGGTTAGGGTTAGGGCTATGGTTAGGTTTACTGTTAGGAGTTAGGGTTAGTGTTAGGGTTAGGGTTAGGGTTACAGGGTTAGGGTTAGGGTAAGGGTTAGGGTTAGGGTTAGTGTTATATCACTTTTCAGTTTTCCAGTTATAATAATTGAAAAGGCGACACGTATGTGAATTAGTTTACAAAGTTGTGCTTTGCGTTTTTTGTTCTTTTCGTTGGAAACTGGTTCCTGTTAGGAACAAGTTAGGGTTAGTGTTAGGTTAGGTTTATTGTTAGGGTTAGGGTTAGGTTTAGGGTTAGGATAGGGTTAGGGTTAGGGCTATGGTTAGGTTTACTGTTAGGAGTTAGGGTTAGTGTTAGGGTTAGGGTTAGGGTTACGGGTTAGGGTTAGGGTAAGGGTTAGGGTTAGGGTTAGTGTTATATCACTTTTCAGTTTTCCAGTTATAATAATTGAAAAGGCGACACGTATGTGAATTAGTTTACAAAGTTGTGCTTTGCGTTTCTATTCTTTGGATGGAAACTTTTTTCTGTGCCATACAGTGCGTGATAACACTTTTCAGTTTTCCTCTATTCCTAATTGAGTTTAACGACACACATGTGATTCCTTTTAAAAGCATTGCTTTGCTTTTCTATTTTTTGTTGGAAACTTGTTCCTGTGCTGTACAATACAGTATATCACATTTCAGTTTTCCTGTATTCCTAATTGAGCGAGCAACACACATGTGACTTTGTTTATAAAGTAGTGCTTTGCGTTTATGTTCTTTTGTTGGAAACTTGTTCCTGTTAGGAACAAGTTAGGGTTAGGGTTAGGTTAGGGTTAGGGTTAGGGTTAGGGTTAGGGTTAGGGTTAGGGTTAGGGTTAGGTTTAGGGTTAGGGTTAGGGCTAGGGTAGGGTTAGGGTTAGGGTTAGGGTTATATCACTTTTCAGTTTTCCTGTTATAATAATTTAACAGGCGACATGTATGTGAATTAGTTCACAGAGTTGTGCTTTGCGTTTCTGTTCCTTCGATGGAAACTTGTTTCTGTACTGTACAGTGCGAGATAACACTTTCCAGTTTTCCTGTATTCCTCATGGAGCGAGTGACACACATGTGATTCCCTTTAAAAATAGTGCTTTGTTTTCTGTTCTTTTGTTGGAAACTTGTTCCTGTGCTGTACAGTGCGATATATCACTTTTTAGTTTTCCTGTATTCCTAATTGAGGGAGTGACACACATGTGACTTAGTTTACAAAGTAGTGCATTGCGTTTATGTTCTTTCGTTGGAAACTTATTCCTGTTAGGAACAAGTTATCATTAGGGTTAAGGTTAGGGTTAGGTTTAGGGGTTTAGGGTTATGGTTAGGGTTAGGGTTAGGGTTATATCACTTTTCAGTTTTCCTGTTATAATAATTGAACAGGCGACACGTATGTGAATTAGTTTACAAAGTTGTGCTTTGTGTTTCTGTTCTTTCGATGAAATCTTGTTTCTTTGTCCTACAGTTCAATATATCACTTTTCAGTTTTCCTGTATTCCTAATTGAGCTAGCGACAAATGTGATTTAGTCTAGAAAGTAGTGCTTTGCATTTCTATTCTTCTGTTGGAAACTTTTTCTGTGCTGTACAGTGTGATATATCACTATTTAGTTTTCCTGTTATAATAATTGAACGGGCAACACGTATGTGAATTAGTTTACAAAGTTGTGCTTTGTGTTTCTGTTCTTTCGATGGAAACTTGTTTCTGTGCCCTACAGTGCGAGATATCACTTTTCAGTTTTCCTGTATTCCTAATTGAGTGAGCGACACACATGTGATTCCGTTTAAAGGTAGTGCTTTGCTTTTCTGTTCTTTCGTTGTAAACTTGTTCCTGTGCTGTACAGTGCGTTATATCACTTTTCAGTTTTCCTGTATTCCTAATTGAGCAAGCCACACACATGTGACTTAGTTTACAATGTAGTGCTTTGCGTTACTGTTCTTCTGTTGGAAACTTGTTTCTGTGCTGTACAGTGTGATATATCACTTTTCAGTTTTCCTGTTATAATAATTGAACGGGTGACACATATGTGAATTAGTTTACAAAGTTTTGCTTTTCGTTACTGTTCTTTCAATGGAAACTTGTTTCTGTGCCATACAGTGCGAGATTATACTTTTCAGTTTTCCTGTATTCCTAATTGTTCAGACAACACAATTGTGATTTAGTTTACAATGTTGTGCTTTGCCTTTCTGTTCTTTTGTTGGAAACTTGTTTCTGTGCACTACAGTGGGAGATATCACTTTTCAGTTTTCCTGTATTCCTAATTGAAAGGGCAACACACATGTTACTTAGTTTACAAAGTTGTGCTTTACATTTCTGTTCTCTCATTGGAAACTTGTTTCTGTGAGGTACAATGCGAGATATCACTTTTCAGTATTTCTGTATTTCTAACTGAAGGGGCGACACACATGTGATTTAGTTTCCAAAGTTTTGCTTTGTGTTTCTGTGCTTTCATTTAAAATTTCTTTCTGTGCTCTAAAGTGGGAGATATCACTCTTCAGTTTTCCTGTATTCCTAATTGTGCAGGCGACACACATGTTATGTAGTTTACAAAGTTGTGCTTCATATTTCTGTTCTTTCGATGGAAAGTTGTTTTTGTGAGGTGCAGTGGGAGATATCATTTTTCAGTTTTCCTCTATTCTTAATTGAACGGTCGACACACATGTGATTCAGTTTACAAAGTTGTGCTTTACATTTCTGTACTATCGTTGGAAACTTCTTTCTGTGCTCTCACTTGGGAGATATCACTTTTCAGTTTTCCTGTATTCCTAATGGTACGGGCAACACACATGTGATTTATTTTCTAAAGTTGTGCTTTGTGTTTCTGTGCTTTCATTGGAAACTTCTTTCTGTGCTCTTAAGTGGGAGATATCACTCTTGAGTTTTCCTGTATTCCTAATTGAGCAGGTGACACAAATGTGGTATAATTTACAAATTTTTGTTTTGCTTTTGTGTTCTTTTTTTGGAAACTTGTTTCTGTGCACTACAGTGGGAGATATCACTTTTCAGTTTTCCTGTATTTAAAATTGAAGGGGAGACACAGATGTGATTTAGTTTCCAAAGTTGTGCTTTGTGTTTCTGTTCTTTCATTGGAAACTTCTTTCTGTGCTCTAAAGTGGAAGATATCACTTTTCAGTTTTCTTGTATTCCTAATTGTGCAGGCGACACACAAGGTACTTTGTTTACAAAGTTGTGGTTTACATTTCTGTTCTTTTGTTGGAAACTTGTTTATGTGAGGTAGAGTGCGAGATATCACTTCTCAATTTTCCTGTAATCCTAATTGATCAGGCGACACACATGTGATTTAGTTTCCACTGTTGTGCTTTGCGTTTGTCTTCTTTCTTTGGAAACTTCTTTCTTTGTTCTAAAGTGGGAGATATCACTTTTCAGTTTTCCAGTATTCCTAATTGAGCAGGCGACAAATATGTGATTTATTTTACAAAATTGTGCTTTGCCTTTCTGTTCTTTTGTTGGAAACTTATTTCTGTGCACTCCATTGGAGATATCACTTTTCAGTTTTCCTTTATTCCTAATTGAACGGGTGATACACATGTGATTTAGTTTCCAAAGTCGTGCTTTCCTTTTCTGTTCATTCTTTGCAAACTTCTTTCTGTGCTCTAAAGTGGAAGATAACACTTTTCAGTTTTCCTGTATTCCTAATTGTGCAGGCGAAACAGGTTACATAGTTTACGAAATTGTGCTTTACATTTCTGTCCTCTTGTTTGAAATTTCTTTCTGTGCTCTCAAGTGGGAGATCTCACTTTTCAGTTTTTCTGTATTCCTAATGGAACGGGCGACACAAATGTGATTTAGTTTACAATTTGCTTTGCCTTTCTATTCTTTGTTGGAAACTTGTTTCTGTGCACTATGGTGGAGATATCACATTTCAGTTTTCCTGTATTCCTAATTGCGAGGGCAACAAAAATGTGATTTATTTTACAAAATTGTGATTTGCCTTTCTGTTTTTTGTTGGAAACTTCTTTCTGTGCATTGCAGTGGGAGATATCAATTTTCAGTTTTCCAGTATTCCTAATTGAACGGGCGACACACATTTGATTTATTTTCCAAAGTTGTGCTTTGCGTTTCTGTTCTTTCGTCGGAAACTTCTTTCTTTGCTCTAAAGTGGGAGATAACACTTTTCAGTTTTCATGTATTCCTAATTGAGTGGGCAACAAAAATGTGATTTATTGTACAAAATTGTAATTTGTCTTTCTGTTTTTTGTTGGAAACATTTTTCTGTGCACTACAGTGGGAGATATCACTCTAAAGTGGAAGATATCACTTTTCATTTTTCCTGTATTCCTAATTGTGAGGGCTATACACATCTTACTTAGTTTACAAAGTTGTGCTTTACATTTCTGTTCTTTCATTTGAAACTTGTTTCTGTGAGGTACAGTGCAAGATATCACTTTTCAGTTTTCCTGTAATTCTAATTGAGCGGGCAACACACATGTGATTTTGTTTACATAGTTGTGCTTCGCCTTTCTGTTCTTTTTTTGGAAACTTGTTTCTGTGCTCTGAAGTGGGAGATATCACTTTTCAGTTTTCCTGTATTCCTAATTTAGTGGGCGACACAAATGTAATTTAGTTTCCAAAGTTGTGCTTTGCCGTTCTCTTCTTTCAGTGGACACTTCTTTCTGTACTCTAAATTGGAAGATATCACTTTTCAGTTTTCCTGTGTTCCTAATTGTGCAAGTGACACACATGTTACTTAGTTTACAAAGTTGTGCTTTACATTTCTGTTCTTTCATTGGAAACTTTTTTCTGTGAGGTACAGTGGGAGATAACACTTTTCAGTTTTCCTGATTTCCTAATAGAACAGGCAACACACATGTGATTTAGTTTCCAATGTTGTGCTTTGCGTTTCTGTTCTTTCATTGGGAACTTCTTTCTGTGCTCTAAAGTGGGAGGGTTAGGGTTGGGGGGGTTAGGTTTAGGGTTAGGGTTAGGGTTAGGTTTAGGGTTAGGTTCAGGGTTAGGGGGGTTAGGGTTAGGGTTAGGGTTAGGGTTAGGGTTAGGTTAATACCACTTTTCAGTTTTCCTGTTATAATAATTGAACAGGCGAAACATATGTGAATTAGTATACAAAGTTGTACTTTGCGTTTCTGTTCTTTCGATGAAAACATGTTTATTTGCCATACAGTTCGATATATCACTTCTCAGTTTTCCTGTATCCCAAATTGAGCTCGCAACACACATGTGATTTAGTTTACAAAGTAGTGCTTTGCTTTTCTGTTTTTCGATCGAAACTTGTTCCTGTGCAGTACAGTGTGATATATCACTTTTCAGTTTTCCTGTTATAATAATTGAACGGGTGACACCTATGTGAATTAGGTTAAAAAGTTGTGCTTTGCATTTCTGTTCTTTCGATGGAAACTTGTTTCTGTGCTGTACAGTGCGAGATAACACCTTTCAGTTTTCCAGTATTCCTAATTGAGCGAGCGACACACATGTGATTCTGTTTAAAAGTAGTGCTTTAATTTTCTGTTCATTCATTCGAAACTTGTTCCTGTACTGTACAGTGCGATATATCACTTTTCCGGTTTCCTGTATTCCTAATTGAGTGAGTGACACACATGTGATTTAGTTTACAAAGTAGTGCTTTGCGTTTATGTTCTTTCGTTGGAAACTTTTTCCTGTTAGGAATAAGTTTGGGTTAGGGTTAGGGTTAGGGTTAGGGTTAGGGTTAGGGTTAGGGTTAGGGTAGGATTAGGGTTAGGGTTAGGGTTAGGGTTAGGGTAGGGTTAGGGTTAGGGTTAGGGTTAGAGTTAGGGTTAGGGGTTAGCATTAGTGTTAGGGTTAGGGTTTGGGTTAGGGGCTTACGGTTAGGGTTATGGTTAGGGTTAGGGTTACATCACATTTCAGTTTTCATGTTATAATAATTGAACAGTCGACACGTATGTGAATTAATTTAAAAAGTTGTTCTTTGCATTTCTGTTCTTTCGATGAAAACTTGTTTCTTTGCAGTACACTTCGATATATCACTTTGGAGTTTTCCTGTATTCCTAATTGAGCTAGGGAAACACATGTGATTTAGTTTACAAAGTAGTGTTTTCCTTTGTTCTTTCCTTCGAAACTTGTTCCTGTGCTGTACAGTTCGATATATCACTTTCAGTTTTCCTGTTATAATAATTGAATGGGCGACACATATGTGAATAAGTTTACAAAGTTGTGCTTTGCGTTTCTGTTCGTTCGATGATAACTTGTGTCTGTGCTGTACAGTGCGATATATCACTTTTCCGGTTTCCTGTATTCCTAATTGACCGAGCGACCCACATGTGATTTAGTTTACAAAGTAGTGCTTTGCTTTTCTGTTCTTTCGTTCGAAACTTGTTCCTGTGCTATATAATGTTTGATATATAACTTTTTCGTTTTCCTGTTATAATAATTGAACAGGCAAAACATATGTGAATTAATTTAAAAAGTTGTACTTTGCATTTCTGTTCTTTCGATGAAAACTTGTTTCTTTGCAGTACAGTTCGATATATCACTTCTCAGTTTTCCTGTATTCCCAATTGAGCTCGTGACACACTTGTGATTTAGTTTACAAAGTAGTGCTTTGCTTTTCTATTCTTTCGTTCGAAACTTTTTCCTGTGCTGTACAGTGCGATATATCACATTTCAGTTTTTCTGTATTCCGATTTGAGCGAGCAACACACATGTGATTTATTTTACAAAGTAGTGCTTTTCGTTTCTGTTCTTCTGTGGGAAACTTGTTTCTTTGCTCTACAGTGTGATATATCACTTTTAAGTTTTCCTGTTATACTAATTGAACGGGCAACATGTATGTGAATTAGTTTACAAAGTTGTGGTTTGCGTTTATGTTCTTATGAAGGCAACATGTTTCTGTGCCATACAGTGTGAGGTAACACTTTACCGTTTTCCTGTATTCCTAATTGAGTGATCGACACACATGTGATTCCGTTTAAAAGTAGTGCTTAGCTTTTCTGTTCTTTCCTTCGAAACATTTTCATATGCTGTACTGTGCGATATATTACTTTTCAGTTTTCCACTATTCCTAATTGAGCGAGAGACACACATGTGATTCCATTTAAAAGTAGTGCTTTGCTTTTCTGTTCTTTCATTGGAGACTTGTTTCTGTGAGCTACAGTGTGAGATATCACTTTTCAGTTTTCCTGTGTTCCTAAGTGAATGAGTAGCACACATGTGATTTAGTTTCAAAAGGTGTGCTTTGCGTTTCTGTTCTTTCATTTGAAACTTCTTTCTGTGCTCTAAAGTGGGAGATATCACTTTTTAGTTTTCCTGTATTTCTAATTGAGCGGGCAATACAAATAAGATTTAGTTCACAAAGTTGTGCTTTGCCTTTCGATTCTTTTGTTGGAACCTTGTTTCTGTGCACTACAGTGAGAGATATCACTTTTCAGTTTTCCTGTATTCCTAATTGAGCGGGCAACACACATGTTACTTAGTTTACAAAGTTGTACTTAACATTTCTGTTCTTTCGTTGGAAACTTGTTTCTGTGAGCTACAGTGTGAGATATCACTTTTCAGTTTTACTGTATTCCTAAGTGAACGGGTGACACAAATGTGATTTAGTTTACAAAGTTTTGCTTTGCCTTTCTGTTCTCTCATTGGAAACTTTTTTCTGTGAGGTACAGTGCGAGATATCACTTTTCAGTTTTCCTGTATTCCTAATTGAGCAGGCAAAACACATGTTACTTCGTTTACAAAGTTGAGCTTAACATTTCTGTTCTTTCGTTGGAAACTTATTTCTGTGAGGTACAGTGCGAGATATCACTTTTTAGTTTTCCAGTGTTCCTAAGTGAATGGGTGACACAAATGTGATTTATTTTCCAAAGTTGGGCTTTGAGTTTCTGTTCTCTCATTGGAAACTTCTTTTTGTACTCTACACTGGGAGATATCACTTTTCAGTTTTCCTGTATTCCTAATTGTGCAGGTGATACACATGTGATTTAGATTCCACAGATGTGCTTTGCATTTCTGTTCCTTCATTGGAAACTTCCTTCTGTGCTCTAAAGTGGGAGATATCACTTTTCAGTTTTCCTGTATTCCTAATTGAGCGGGCAACACAAATGTGATTTAGTTTAAAAGTGTGCTTTGCCTTTCTATACTTTTGTTGGAAAATTCTTTCTGTGTTCTAAAGTGGAAGATATCTCTTTTCAGTTTTCCTGTATTCCTAATTGAACGGGCGACACACATGTTATGTAGTTTACAAAGTTGTGCTTGACATATCTGTTCTTTCTTTGGAAAATATTTTGTGTGAGGTACAGTGCGAAATATCACTTTTCAGTTTTCCTGTATTCCTAATTGAACGGGCGACACACATTTGATTTAGTTTCCAAAGTAGTGATTTGTGTTTCTGTTCTTCTATTGGAAACTTGTTTCTGTGCTGTACAGTGTGATATATCACTTTTCAGTTTTCGTGTATTCCTAATTGAGCGAGTGACACATGTGATTTATTTTAAAAAGTACTGCTTTGCATTTATGTTCTTTCGTTGGAAACTTGTTCCTGTTAGGAACAAGTTAGGTTTAGGGTTAGGGTTAGGGTTAGGTTTAGGGTTAGGGTTACGTTTAGGGTTAGGGTTAGGGTTAGGGGTTGGGCATTAGGGTTAGGGTTAGGGGGTTAGGATTAGGATTAGTGTCAGTGTTAGGGTTAAGGGGTTATGGTTATGGTTAGGGTTATATCACTTTTCAGTTTTCCTGTTATAATAATTGAACAGGCGACACGTATGTGAATTAGTTTACAAACTAGTGCTTTGTGTTTCTGTTCTTTCAATGAAAACTTGTTTCTTTGCCGTACAGGTCGATATAGCGCTTTTCAGTTTTCCTGTATTCCTAATTGAGCAAGTAACACACATGTGATATAGTTTACAAATTAGTGCTTTGCGTTTATGTTATTTCGTTGGAAACTTGTTCCTGTTAGGAATAAGTTAAGGTTAAGGTTAGGGTTAGGGTTAGGGTTAGGGTTAGGGTTACGGGTAGGGTTATATCACATTTCAGTTTTCTTGTTATAATAATTGAACAGGCAACACGTATGTGAATTACTTGACAAAGTTGTGCTTTGCGTTTCTGTTCTTTCGATGAAAACCTGTTTCTATTCAGTACAGTTCGATATATCATTTTTCAGTTTTCCTGTATTCCTAATTGATTGAGTGACACACATTTGATTCCATTTAAAAGTAGTGCTTTGCTTTTCTGTTCTTTCATTGGAAACTTGTTTCTGTGCTGTACAGTGCGATATATAACTTTTCAGGTTTCCTGTATTCCTAATTATTGAGCGACACACATTTGATTTAGTTTACAAAGTAGTGCTTTGCTTTTCTGTTCTTTCACTCGAAACTTGTTCCTGTGCTGTACAGTGTGATATATCACTTTTCAGTTTTCCTGTTATAATAATTGAACGGGCTACACGTATGTGAATTAGTTTACAAAGTTGTGCTTTGCGTTTCTGTTCATTCGATGGAAACTTGTTTCTGTGCCGTTCAGGGCGAGATAACACTTTTCAGTTTTCCTGTATTCCTAATTTAGCGAGTGACACACATGTGATTTACTTTACAAAGTAGTGCTTTGCGTTTTTGTTCCTGGGTTGGAAACTTGTTCCTATTAGGAACAAGTTAGGGTTAGGGTTAGGGTTAGGTTTCAGGTTAGGGTTGGGTTAGTGTTAGTGTTAGGGTTTGGGTTAGGGGGTTAGGGTTAGGGTTTTTGTTAGGGTTAGGTTTAGGGGGTTAGCGTTAGGCTTATGGGGTTAGGGTTATATCACTTTTCAGTTTTCCTGTTACAAAAATTGAACAGGTGATACGTATGTGAATTAGTTTACAAAGTTGTGCTTTGCATTTCTGTTCTTTCCATGGAAACTTTTTTCTGTGCAATACAATGCGAGGTAACACTTTTCAGTTTCCCTGTATTCCTAATTGAGCGAGCAACACACATGTGATTTAGTTTACAAAGTAGTGCTTTGCTTTTCTGTTATTTCGTTGGAAACTTGTTCTTGTGCTGTATAGTGTGATATATAACTTTTTATTTTTCCTGTATTCCTATTTTAGCGAGCGACACACATGTGATTCCATTTACAAAGTAGTGCTTTGCTTTTCTGTTCTTTCATTCGAAACTTGTTCCTGTGCTGTACAGTGCGATATATCACATTTTAGTTTTCCTGTATTCCTAATTGAGCGAGCGACACACATGTGATTTAGTTTACAAAGTATTGCTTTGCTTTTATGTTTTTTCGTTGGAAACGTGTTCTTGTTAGGAACAAGTTAGGGTTATGGTTACGGAAATTTGTTCCTGTTAGGAAGAAGTTAGGTTTACTTTTAGTGTAGGGTTAGGGTTAGGGTTAGGGGTAGGGTTAGGCTTAGGGGTTAGCGTTAGTGTTAGGGTTAGGGTTAGGGTTAGGGTGTTAGGGTTAGGGGGTTAAGGTTCAGGTTAGTGTTAGGGTTATATCACTTTTCACTTTTCCTGTTATAATAATTGAACGGCGACACTTATGTGAATTAGTTTACAAAGTAGTGCTTTGCTTTTCTGTTCTTTCGTTGGAAACTTGTTCCTGTGCTGTACAGTGTGTTATATCACTTTTCAGTTTTCCTGTTATAATAATTGAACAGGCGACATGTATGTGAATTAGTTTACAAGTAGTGCTTTGCGTTTCTGTTCTTTCATTGCAAACTTGTTTCTGTGACATACAGTGCGAGATAACACTTTTCAGTTTTCCTTTATTCCTAATTGAGCAAGCGACACAAATGTGATTCTGTTTAAAAGTAGTTCTTGACTTTTCTGTTCTTATGTTCGAAACATGTTCTTGTGCTGTACAGTGCGATATATCACTTTTCAGTTTTCCTGTATTCCTCAGTGAGTGTGTGACACACATGTGATTCCGTTTACAAAGTATTGCTTTGCTTTTATGTTCTTTCGTTGGAAACGTGTTCTTGTTAGGAACAAGTTAGGGTTATGGTTATGGTTAGGGTTAGGTTTAGGGTGAGGGTTAGTGTTATATCACTTTACAATTTTCCTGTTATAATAATTGGACAGGCTACACGTATGTGATTCTATTTACAAAGAACTGATATCCTTTTCTGTTCTTTCATTGGAAACTTGTTCCTGTGTTGTACAGTGCAATATATCACTTTTCAGTTTTCCTGTATTCCTAAATGTGCGAGCGACACACATGTCATTTAGTTTAGAAAGTAGTGCTTTGCTTTACTGTTCTTTCTTTCGAAACTTGTTCCTGTTAGGAACAAGTTAGGGTTTAGGTTTAGGTTAGGGTTAGGTTTAGGGTTAGGGTAGGGTTAGGGGGTTAGGCTTAGGGTTAGGGTTAGGTTTAAGGTTATATTACTTTTCAGTTTTCCTGTTATAATAATTGAATAGGCGACACATATGTGAATTAGTTTACAAAGTTGTGCATTGCGTTTCTGTTCTATCGATGAAAACTTGTTTCTTTCTCATACAGTTCGATATATCACTTTTCAGTTTTCCTGTATTCCTAATTGAGCTAGTGACACACATGAGATTTATTTTACAAAGTTGTGCTTTGCGTTTCTGTTCCTTCGATGGAAACTTGTTTCTGTGCCATACAGTGCGAGATAACACTTTTCAGTTTTCTTGTATTCCTAATTGAGCGAGCGACACACATGTGATTCCGTTTAAAAGTAGTGCTTTGTGTTTGTGTTCTTTTGTTGGAAACTTGTTTCTGTGCTCTAAAGTGGGAAATATCACTTTTCATTTTTCGTGTATTCCTAAATGATTGGGGAACACAAATGATATTTAGTTTACAAAGTTGTGCTTTGCTTTTCTGTTCTTTTGTTGGAAACTTTTTTCTGTGTGGTACTGTGTGAGATTTCACTTTTAAGTTTGTTTGTATTCCTAATTGAACTGGCAAAACACATTTCACTTAGTTTGCAAAGTTGTGCTTTACATTTCTGTTGTTTAGTTGGAAACTTGTTTCTGTGATGTTCAGTGTGAGATATCGTTTTTCAGTTTTCATGTAATCCTAATTGAATGGGTGACACACATGTGATTTAGTTTACAAAGTTGTGCTTTGAGTTTCTGTTCTTTCATTGGAAACTTCTTTTTGTGCTCTAACGTGGAATATATCACTTTTCAGTTTTCCTTAATTCCTAATTGTGCAGGCAACACATATGTTACTTAGTTTATAAAGTTGTTCTTTATATTTCTGTTCTTTCATTGGAAACTTGTTTCTGTGAGGTACAGTTGGAGATATCAATTTTCAGTTTTCCTGAATTTCTAATTGAATGGGCGACACACATGTGATTTAGTTTCCAAAGTTGTGCTTTGAGTTGCTGTTCTTTCATTGGAAACATCTTTTTGTGCTCTAAAGAAGAAGATATCACATTTCAGTTTTCCTATATTCCTAATTGTGCAGGCAACACACATGTGATTTAGTTTCCTAAGTTGTGCTTTGCCTTTCTGTTCTTTCATTGGAAACTTGTTTCTGTGAGGTACAGTGCCAGATATCACTTTACAGTTTTCCTGTATTCCTAATTTAGCAGGCAACACACTTGTTACTTAGTTTACAAAGTTGTGCTTTGTATTTCTCTTCTATCCTTGGAAACTTGCTTCTGTGAGGTACAGTGGGAGATATCACTTTGGAGTTTTCCTGTATTCTTAATTGAACGGGTGACACACATGTGATTTAGTTTCCAAAGTTGTGATTTGTGTTTCTTTTCTTTCATTGGAAACTTCTTTCTGTGCTCTAAAATGGAAGATATCACTCTTCAGTTTTCCTGTATTCCTAATTGTGCAGGCGACACACATGTTACTTAGTTTACAAAGTTGTGTTTTACATTTCTGTTCTTTCGTTGGAATCTGGTTTTTGTAAGGTACAGTGTGAGATATCACTTTTCAGTTTTCCTGTATTCTTAATTGAAAGGGTGACACACCTGTGATTTAGTTTACAAAGTTGTGATTTGCCTTTCTATTCTTTGTTGGAAACTTATTTCTGTGCTCTCAACTGGGAGATATCACTTTTTAGTTTTCCTGTATTCCTAATGGAACGGGTGACACAAATGTGATTTAGTTTACAAAGTTTTGCTTTGCTTTTCTGTTTTTTGTTGGAAACTTCTTTCTGTGCACTACAGTGGGAGATATCACTTTTCAGTTTTCCTGTATTACTAATTGATCGGGCAACAAACATGTGATTTAATTTTCAAAGTTGTGCTTTGCCTTTCTGTTCTTTTGTTGGAAACTTATTTCTGTGCACTACAGTGGGAGTTATAACTTTTCAGTTTTCCTGTATTCCTAATTGTGAACGGCGACACACATGTTACTTAGTTAAAAAGTTGTGCTTTACATTTCTGTTCTTTCCTTGGAAAAATATTTCTGTGAGGTACAGTGCAAGATGTCACTTTTCAGTTTTCCTGTATTCCTAATTGAGCGGGTGACACACATGTGATTTAGTTTACAAAGTTGTGCTTTGCCTTCCTGTTCTTTTGTTGGAAACTTATTTTTGTGTGCACTACAGTGGGAGATATAACTTTTCATTTTTCCCGTATTCCTAATTGAATGGGCAACATACATGTTACTTAGTTTACAAAGTTGTGCTTTACATTTCTGTTCTTTCATTGGAAACTTGTTTCTGTGAGGTTCAGTGGGAGATATCTCTTTTCAGTTTTCCTGTATCCTAATTGAAGGGGCGACACAGATGTGATTTATTTTCCAAAGCTCTCCTTTGCGTTTATATTCTTTCATTGGAAAATTCTTTCTGTGCTCTAAAGTGGGAGATATCACTTTTCAGTTTTCCTGTATTCCTGATTGAACGGGCGACACAAATGTGATTTAGTTTACAAAGTTGTGACTTTCCTTTCTATTCTTTTGGTGGAAACTTGTTTCTGTTCATTACAGTGGCAGATATGACTTTTCCATTTTCCTGTATTCCTAATTAAACGGACGACACACATGTTACTTAGTTTACAAAGTTGTGGTTTACATTTCTGTATTTTCGTCGGAAACTTCTTTCTGTGCTCTCAAGTGGGAGATATCACTTTTCAGTTTTCCTGTACTCCTAATGGAACTGGCAACACACATGTGATTTATTTTCCAAAGTTGTGCTTTACCTTTCTATTCTTACATTGAAAACTTATTCCTGTACTCCAAAGTGGAAGATATCACTTTTCAATTTTCCTGCATTCCTAATTGTGCAGGTGAAACACATGTTACTTAGTTTACAAAGTTGTGCTTTACATTTCTGTTCTTTCATTGGAAACTTGTTTCTGTGAGGTACAGTGCAAGATATCACTTTTCAGTTTTCCTGTATTCCTATTTGAACGGGCGACACACATGTGATTTAGTTTCCAAAGCTGTGGTTTGCGTTTCTGTTCTTTCATTGGAAACTTCTTTCTGTGCTCTAAAGTGGGAGATATCACTTTTCAGTTTTCCTTTATTCCTAATTGAGCGGGCGACACAAATGTGATATAGTTTACAAAGTTGTGCTTTGCCTTTCTATTCTTTTGTTGGAAACTTGTTTCTGTGCACTACAGTGGGAGATATCAATTTTCAGTTTTCCTGTATTCCTAATTGAACGGGCGACACAAATGTGATTTAGTTTACAAAGTTGTTACTTTCCTTTCTATTTTTTTGGTGGAAACTTTTTTCTGTGCACTACAGTGCAAGATATCACTTTTCAGTTTTTCTGTATTTCTATTTGAAATGGCGACACAGATGTGATTTATTTTTCAAAGCTCTTCTTTGTGTTTATGTTCTTTCATTGGGAACTTCTTTCTGTGCTCTAAAGTGGGAGATATCACTTTTCAGTTTTCCTGTATTCCTAATTGAATGGGCAACACTCATGTTACTTAATTTACAAATTTGTACTTTACATTTCTCTTCTTTCGTTGGAAACTTGTTTCTGTGTGCTACACTGCAAGATATCACTCTTCAGTTTTCCTGTATTCCTAAGTGAATGGTCGACACACATGTTACTTAGTTTACAAAGTTGTGCTTTACATTTCTGTATTTTCGATGGAAACTTCTTTCTGTGCTCTCAAGTGGGAGATATCACTTTTCAGTTTTCCTGTATTCCTAATGGAACGGGCGACACACATGTGATTGAGTTTATGAAGTTGTGCTTTGTGTTTCTGTGCTTTCATTGGAAACTTCTTTCTGTGCTCTAAAGTGGGAGATATCACTTTTCAGTTTTCCTGTATTCCTAATTGAACGAGCAACACAAATGTGATTTAGTTTACAAAGTTGTGACTTTCCTTTCTATTCTTTTGGTGGAAACATGTTTCTGTTTTCTACAGTGGGAGATATCACTTTTCAGTTTTCCTGTATTCCTAATTGAATGGAAAACAGTCTTGTTACTTAGTTTACAAATTTGTCCTTTATATTTCTCTTCTTTCGTTGGAAACTTGTTTCTGTGTGCTACACTGCAAGATATCACTCTTCAGTTTTCCTGTATTCCTAATTAAATGGTTGACACACATGTTACTTAGTTTGCAAAGTTGTGCTTTATATTTCTTTTCTTTCTTTGGAAACTTGTTTCTCTGAGGTACAATGCGAGATATCACTTTTCAGTTTTCCTGTATTCCTATGACACACATGTGATTTAGTTTCCAAAGTTGTGCTTTTCATTTCTGTTCTTTTATTGGAAACTTCTTTCTGTGCTCTAAAGTGGGAGATATCACTTTTCAGTTTTCCTGTATTCCTAATTGAAAGGGCTATACACATCTTACTTAGATTACAAAGTTGTGCTTTACATTTCTGTTCTTTCATTGGAAACTTGTATCTGTGAGGTACAGTGCGACATATCACTTTTCAGTTTTCCTGTAATCCTAATTGAACGGATGACACAGATGTGATTTACTTTCCAAAGCTCTGTTTTGTGTTTATTTTCTTTCATTGGAAACTTCTTTCTGTGCTCTAAAGTGGGAGATATCACTTTTCTGGTTTCCTGTATTCCTAATTGAATGAGCGACACAAATGTGATTTAGTTTACAAATTTGTACTTTACAGTTCTCTTCTTTCGTTGGAAACTTGTTTCTGTGTGGTACAGTGCGAGATATCACTTTTCAGTTTTCATGTGTTCCTAATTGAACGGTTGACACACATGTAACTTAGTTTACAAAGTTGTGCTTTACATTTCTGTATTTTCGATGGAAACTTCTTTCTGTGCACTCAAGTGGGAGATATCACTTTTCAGTTTTCCTGTATTCCTAATGGAATGGGCGACACACATGTGATTTAGTTTACGAAGTTTTGCTTTGTGTTTCTGTGCTTTCATTGGAAACTTCTTTTTGTGCACTACAGTGGGAGATAGCACTTTTCAGTTTTCCTGTATTCCTAATTGAGCGGGCGACACACATGTTACTTAGTTGCAAAGTTGTGCTTTTTATTTCTATTCTTTCATTGGAAACTTGTTTTTGTGAGGTACAGTACGAGATATCACTTTTCAGTTTTTTTCTATACCTAATTGAATGGGTGACACACGTGATTTAGTTTCCAAAGTTGTGCATTGCTTTCCTGTTCTTTCATTGGAAACTTCTTTCTGTGCTCTAAAGTGGATGATATCACTTCTCAGTTCTTGTATTCCTAATTGTGCAGGCGACACACATGTTACTTAGTTTACAAAGTTGTGCTTTACATTTCTGTTCTTTCGTTGGAAATTTGTTTAGGTGTGGTGCAGTGAGATATATCACTTTTCAGTTTTCCTGTATTCCTAATTGAGCGGGCGACACACATGTGATTTAGTATCCAAAGTTGTGCTTTGCATTTCTGTTCTTTCATTGGAAATTTGTTTCTGTGAGGTACAGTGCGAGATATCACTTTTCAGTTTTCCTGTATTCCTATTTGAACGGGCGACACAGATGTGATTTATTTTCTAAAGCTCTGCTTTGCGTTTAAGTTCTTTCATTGGAAACTTTTTCTGTGCTCTAAAGTGGGAGATATCATTTTTCAGTTTTCCTGTATTCCGAATTTAGCGGGCGACACAAATGTGATTTAGTTTACAAATTTGTGACTTTCCTTTCTATTCTTTTGGTGGAAACTTGTTTCTGTGCACTACAGTGGGAGATATCACTTTTCAGTTTTCCTCTATTCCTAATTCAACGGGTGACACATATGTGATTTAGTTTCCAAAGTTGTGATTTTCGTTTCTATTGTTTTATTGGAAACTTCTTTCTGTGCTCTAAAGAGGGAGATATCACTTTTCATTTTTCCTGTATTCCTAATTAAGAGGGCTATAAACATCTTACTTAGATTACAAAGTTGTGCTTTAAATTTCTGTTCTTTCATTGGAAACTTGTTACTGTGAGGTACAGTGCAAGATATCACTTTTCAGTTTTCCTGTATTCCTAATTGAGCGGATGACACAGATGTAGAATTTCTCTTTCCTCTCCTTTAGCGGTTTACATTCTTTCAGTTTACAAAACTGTTCGTTGAAATATATCTCTATTTTTCAGTTTTCCTGTATTCCTGATTGAGCAGTGACACACAAATGTGATTCAGTTTACAAAGTAGTGACTTTCCTTTCTGTTCTTTTGTTGAAACTTGTTTCTATTCATTACAGTGTGAGATATAAGGTTTGGTTTCCATTTCCTGTATTCCTAATTAAACTGACGACACATGTTACTTTGGTTTACAAAGTTGTGGTTTATGTTTTCTGTATTTTAGGGAAACTTCTTTCTGTGCTCTAGGTTTGGTTTATATTTACTTTTCAGTTTTCCTGTACTCCTAATGGAACTGGCAACACACATGTGATTTATTTTCCAAAGTTGTGCTTTGTGTTTCTATTCTTACATTGAAAAACTTATTCCTGTACTCAAAGTGGAAGATATCACTTTTCAATTTTCCTGTATTCCTAATTGTGCAGGTGACACACATGTTATTTAGTTTACAAAGTTGTGCTTTGTGTTTCTGTTTCTTTCATTGGAAACTTGTTTCTTTAGGTACAGTGCAAGATATCACTTTTCAGTTTTCTTGTATTCCTATTTGAGCAGGCGACACATGTGATTTAGTTTCAAAGCTGTGGTTTGCGTTTCTGTTCTTTCATTCAAAACTTCTTTCTGTGCTCTAAAGTTGGGAGATATATCACTTTTTCAGTTTTCCTTTATTCCTAATTGAGCCATTGACACAAATGTGATATAGTTTACAAAAGTTGTGCTTTGCCTTTCTATTCTTTTGTTGAAACTTGTTTCTGTTAGCACTGAGTGGGAGATATCAATTTTCAGTTTTCCTGTATTCCTAATTGAACGTAGCGACACAAATGTGATTTAGTTTACAAAGTTGTTTACTTTCCTTTCTATTTTTTGGTGGAAACTTTTTTTAGGGTTCACAGTGCAAGATATCACTTTTCAGTTTTTCTGTATTTTCTATTTGAAATGGCGACACAGATGTGATTTATTTTTCAAACTCTTCTTTGTGTTTATGTTCTTTCATTAGAACTTCTTTCTGTGCTCTAAAGTGGGAGATATCACTTTTCAGTTTTCCTGTATTCCTAATTGAATGAGTGACACTCATGTTATTTAATTTACAAATTTGTGATTTTACATTTCTCTTCTTTCGTTGGAAACTTGTTTCTGTGTGCTACACTGCAAGATATCACTCTTCCAGTTTTCCTGTATTCCTAAGTGAATGGTCGACACACATGTTAATTAGTTTACAAAGTTGTGCTTTACATTTCTGTATTTCGATGGAAACTTCTTTCTGTGCTCTCAAGTGGGAGATATCATTTTCAGATTTTCCCTGTATTCCTAATGGGCAGGCGACACACATGTGATTGAGTTTATGAAGTTGTGCTTTGTGTTTCTGTGCTTTCATTGGAAACTTCTTTCTGTGCTCTAAAGTGGGAGATATCACTTTTCAGTTTTCCTGTATTCCTAATTGGGCGGCAACACAAAATGTGATTTAGTTTACAAAGTTGTGACTTTCCTTTCTATTCTTTGTTGGAAACATGTTTCTGTTTGTACAGTGGGAGATATCACTTTTCAGTTTTCCTGTATTCCTAATTGAATGGAAGTGACTCTTATTCATTTTAGTTTACAAATTTGTCCTTTATGTTTCTCTTCTTTAGATTTGAAACTTGTTTCTGTGTGCTACACTGCAAGATATCACTCTTCAGTTTTCCTGTAGGGTTAATTAAATGGTTGGGACACATGTTAGGGTTTTAGTTTGAACAGGCAAGTTGTGATTAGTTTATATTTCTTTTCTTTCTTTGGAAACTTGTTTCTGTTAGGAACAAGTTAGGGGTTACGAGATATCACTTTTTTCAGTTTCCTGTATTAGGGTTACACACATGTGATTTAGTTTCCAAAGTTGTGCTTTTTTCATTTCTGTTCTTTATTGGAAACTTCTTTCTGTGCTCTAAAGTGGGAGATATCACTTTTCAGTTTTCCTGTATTCTAATTGAAAGGGCTATACACATCTTATTTAGATTACAAAGTTGTGCTTTACATTTTCTGTTCTTTCATTGGAAACTTGTATCTGTGAGGTACAAACGACATATCACTTTTCAGTTTTCCTGTAACCTAATTGAGCGGAAACACAGATGTGATTTACTTTCCAAAGCTCTGTTTTGTGTTTATGTTTTTCATTGGAAACTTCTTTCTGTTCCTAAAGTGGGAGATATCACTTTCTGGTTTCCTGGGTCTAATTGAATGAGGACAACAAATGTGATTTAGTTTACAAATTTGGCTTTACAGTTCTCTTCTTTCGTTGGAAACTTGTTTCTGTGTGGTACAAAGTAGATATCACTTTTCAGTTTTCATGTGTTCCTAATTGAACAGTTGACACACATGTAACTTAGTTTACAAAGTTGTGCTTTACATTTCTGTATTTTCGATGGAAACTTCTTTCTTTTGCACTCAAGTGGGGAGATATCACTTTTCAGTTTTCCTGTATTCCTAATGGAATGGGCTGACACACATGTGATTTAGTTTACGGTTTTTTTTGCTTTGTGTTTCTGTGCTTTCATTGAAACTTCTTTTGTGCACTACAGTGGGAGATAGCACTTTTCAGTTTTCCTGTATTCCCTAATTGAGTAGGCGACACACATGTTACTTAGTTTGCAAAGTTGTGCTTTTTTTATTTCTATTCTTTCATTGGAAACTTGTTTTGTGAGGTACAGAAATATCACTTTTCAGTTTTTTCTATACCTAATTGAATGGGTTACACGTGATTTAGTTTCCAAAGTTGTGCATTGCTTTCCTGTTCTTTCATTGAAACTTCTTTCTGTGCTCTAAAGTGGATGATATCACTTCTCAGTTCTTGTATTCCTAATTGTGCAGGCGACACACATGTTACTTAGTTACAAAGTTGTGCTTTACATTTCTGTTCTTCGTTGGAAATTTGTTTAGGTGTGGTGCAGTGAGATATATCACTTTTTTCAGTTTTCCTGTATAATAATTGAGCGGGCGACACACATGTGATTTAGTATCCAAGTTGTGCTTTGCATTTCTGTTCTTTCATTGGAAATTTGTTTCTGTGAGGTACAGTGCGAGATATCACTTTTCAGTTTTCCTGTATTCCCTATTTGAAGCGGGCGACACAGATGTGATTTATTTTCTAAAGCTCTGCTTTGCGTTTAAGTTCTTTCATTGGAAACTTTTTCTGTGCTCTAAAAGTGGGAGATATCATTTTTCAGTTTTCCTGTATTCAATTTAGCGGCGACACAAATGTGATTTAGTTTACAAATTTGTGCTTTCCTTTCTATTCTTTTTGGTGGAAACTTTTGTTTCTGTGCACTACAGTGGGAGATATCACTTTTCAGTTTTCCTCTATTCCTAATTCAACAGGTGACACATATGTGATTTAGTTTCCAGTTGTGATTTTTCGTTTCTATTGTTTTATTGAAACTTCTTTCTGTGTGCTCTAAAGAGGAGATATCACTTTTCATTTTTCCTGTATTCCTAATAGGGTTAAGGCTATAAACATCTTACTTAGATTACAAAAGTTAGGGTTTTAAATTTCTGTTCTTTCATTGGAAACTTGTTGCTGTGAGGGTAGGGTTGCAAGATATCACTTTTCAGTTTTCCTGTATTAATAATTGAACGGATGACACAGATGTGATTTTGTTTCCAAAAAACTTGTTTATTACCGAACAGTTCAATATATCTCTTTCAGTTTTCCTGTATTCCTAATTGAGTCGGCGCCACACATTTGATTCAGTTTACAAAGTAGTGCTTTTGCTTTTCTGTTCTTTAGATTTCAAACTTGTTCCTGTGCTGTACAGTGTGAAATATAACATTTCTGTTTTCCTGTATTCTTAACTGAGAAGAGTGACACACATGTGATTTAGTTTACAAAGTAGTGCTTTGCGTTTATGTTGTTTTTGTTGGGAACTTGTTCTGTTAGGAACAAGTTATGGTTAGGTTTGATGGTTAGGTTTGGTTTTAGGTTAGGGTTAGGGTAGGGTTATATCACTTTTCAGTTTTCCTGTTATGATATTTGATCAGGTGACACGATATGTGAATTACTTTACAAAGTTGTGCTTTGTGTTTCTGTTCTTTCGATGTAAACTTGCTTCATTGCCTTACATTTTGATATATTGCTTTTCAGTTTTCCTGTATTCCTAATTGAGCGAGCAACACACATGTGATTTAGTTTACAAAGTGTGCGCTTGTTTATGTTCTTTCCTTGGAAACTTGTTCCTATTAGGGTTAGGGTTAGGTTTGGGTTAGGTAGGGTTAGGGTTAGCATTAGGGGTTGAGTGTTGGGTTAGGGTTAGTGTTAGGGTAGGGTTATGGTTAGGTTAAAGTTACGATTAGGGGGTTAGGGTTAGCGTTATGGTTAGGTTAGGTTTGGCTGGTTAGGGTTATGGTTAATGTTAGGGTTAGGGTTAGGGTTATATCACTTTTCAGTTTTCCTGTTATAATAATTGAACAGGTGACACGTATGTGAATTACTTTACAAAGTTGTGCTTTGTGTTTCTGTTCTTTAGAGGAAAACTTGTTTCTTTGCCGAACAGTTCAATATATGACTTTTCAGTTTTTCTTGTATTCCCTAATTGAGTGAAGCACACACATGTGATTCAGTTTATATAGTAGTGCTTTGCTTTTCAATCTTTCGTTCAAAACTTGTTCCGGTGCTGTACTGGGAGATATATATCTTTTCTGTTTTCCTGTATTCTTAATTGAGCAAGTGACACACATGTGATTTAGTTTAAAAAGTAGTACTTTGCGTTTATGTTCTTTCATTGGAAACTTGTTCCTGTTAGGAATGATTTAGGGTTAGGTTGAAGGTTAGGTTAGGGTTAGGTTTAGGGTTACGGTAGGGTTAGGGTTAGTGTTAGGGTTAGGGATAGGTTTAGGGTTAGGGGTTAGGGTTAGTGTTAGGGTTAGGGGTTTAGGGTTAGGGTTATATCACTTTTCAGTTTTCCTGTTATAATAATTGAACAGGTGACACATATTTGAATTAGTTTACAAAGTTGTGCTTTGTGTTTCTGTTATTTTGTTGGAAACTTGTTCCTCTGCTCTACAGTGCGATATATCAATTCTCAGTTTTCCTATATTCGTAATTGAGCGAGCGACACACATGTTATTTACTTTACAAAGTAGTGATTTCCTTTCCTTTTCTTTCGTTCTAAACTTGTTCCTGTGTTGTACAGTGCGATATATCACTTTTCAGTTTTCCTGTTATAATAATTGAACGGGTGACACATATGTGAATCAGTTTACAAAGTTATGCTTTGCGTTTCTGTTCTTTCGATGGAAACTTGTTTCTGTGCTATACAGTGGGAGATAACATGTTTCAGTTTTCCTTTATTCCAAATTGAGCGAGCGACACCCACGTGATTCTCTTTACAAAGTAGTGCTTTGCTTTTCTGTTCTTTCCTTGGAAACTTGTTCCTTGGCTGTAAAGTGCGATATATCACTTTTCATTTTTCCTGTATTCCTAATTGAGCGAGCGACACACATGTGATTTAGTTTACAAAGTAGTGCTTTGCTTTTCTGTTCTTTCGTTGGAAACTTGTTCCTTTGCTGTACAGTACAATATATCACTTTTCAGGTTTCCTGTATTCTTAACTGAGCGAGTGACACACATTTCATTTAGTTTACAAAGTAGTGCTTTGTGTTTATGTTCTTTCGTTGGAAACTTGTTCCTGTTAGGAACAAGTTGGGGTTAGAGTTAGGGCTAGGGTTAGGGTTAGGGTTAGGGTTGGGGTTAGGGTTAGGGTTAGGGGGTTAAGGTTAGGGATAGGGGGTTAGGGTTTTAATAATTGAACAGGAGGCATGTATGTGAATTAGTTTACAAAGTTGTGCTTTGCGTTTCTGTTCTTTCATTGGAAACTTGTTCCTGTTAGGAACAAGTTAGGGTTAGAGTTCAGGTTAGGGTTGGGGTTAGGGCAGGGTTAGGGTTAGGGTTAGGGTTAGGTGGGTTTGAGGTTAGGGTTAGGGTAGAGTTAGAGGTTGGGTTTGGCTGTGGGGGTTAGGGTTAGGTTAGGGTTATATCACTTTTCAGTTTTCCTGTTACAATAATTGAACAGGCGACACGTATGTAATTAGTTTACAAAGTTGTGCTTTGCATTTCTATTCTTCTTTCAAGAAACTTGTTTCTTTGCCCACAGGTCGATATATCACTTTTCAGTTTCCTTGTATTCCTACCTGGGAGCGAAACACAGGTGATTTAGTTTACAAAGGAATGCTTTTACGTTTTATGTTATTTCCTTGGAAAATTGTTCCTTTTAGGAACAAGGTAGGGTTAGGTTAGGGATAAGGGTTAAGGTTAGGGTTAGGGTTAGGGTAGGTAGGGTTAGGGTTAGGGTTGGGTATGGTTAGGGGTTAGGGTTAGGTTAAGGTGAGGTTATATCACTTTTCAGTTTTCCTGTTATAATATTGAACAGGCGTTTGCGTATGTGAATTAGTATACAATGTTTGCTTTGCGTTTTCTGTTCTTCATTAAACTTCTTTCTTTGCCATACAGTTCGATATATCACTTTTCAGTTTTCTTGTATTCCTACCTGAGCGGCGACACACAGGTGATTTAGTTTTACAAAGGAGTGCTTGCGTTTATGTTATTCGATGCAAACTTGTTTTTCTGTGCTGTACAGTCATGAGATAACACTTTTTAGTTTTCCTGTATTCCTAATTGAAGTGGCGACACATGTGATGCAGTTTGCAAAGTAGTGCTTTGCGTTTTATTATTGATGAAACTTGTTCCTCTTAGGAAAAACTTAGGGTTAGGGTTAGGGTTAAGGTTGGGGGTTT